>RBVU03000150.1:0-15221 GCA_004115045.4 Sinella curviseta
ACAAATTGGTAATATTGCACCTTATTTCGCTAATATTAGTTAATTATACAATGTCATCAGCCGTGCAAGAATTAACAAACGCTTAAAAAAGAAATGTTAAAAAATGAACAAAAGGCCAGAAATTTGATTGTTTGACCGATTCTTCAATCACGCAAAATTCTTGCCGTTACGTCATTAACTAAGTTTTGTCGGGATGAATAAGAAAGGAACGAAGGAAGTTCTTCAAAGAAAGGCATATCCGGCCCCACAGCTATTTCGAAGAGCTTCATCCACTCGCTCAAGGAAAACAACTCGGAAACGTCATAGAATTCCATGTATGTGTTCATTAGCGACATTTTTCGTGGCTGCTTCTTCATGGAGGCTCTGAGCTTACCAATTACCTGGTAATTTATTAAATAAAACAATTTGATTTAAAACAAGAACTTCTCGCAGTTGCACCGAGTGTATGAGTAAGGTTTTAAACAGTGAAATGTGACTACTTACGATGAGCGCGGTTTCTGCTCTTCAATCTCCAGCTCCAAAGATGGAATACGAACTCGTTATCAATTGCTATCTGCTGCAATGCGGATCGGTCACCTTTAGAGAAATGGTAAGGGGAGATAACGTGATTTGAGCTCTTCCCAGCGTAGGCCTCTGTGTTATTGGTCAGAAGGTGATAAGACACCTCCATGAATGTTAGTTTTTTATTGACGCCCGCAGCTAGATAGACGTAGTGCTTTAAAGTCCTCTCCTCTCCCAAAATTTCCAATATCTCATTAGGATCCAGTTCTTCCAGCTCAATGAGTTGGTCCATCACAGACAGAGAAGTAACATTATCGCTGCAATTATGAAAAGACAAATATTTCTCGTTTATTCTTAAAAAATAGATAATTTTTATCATAAACTTACAAGTTTGTTGCAATATTAGGGCAAGGGAAAATATTACCATTGCAAGGCGTGCCGCCTTGAGTGATATCTTGAAACTAATTGAACATCGCAGTTACCACATCTGGAGAATGCAATGTCCTCATTGTTCACTTTTTCGTAGCAGATATTGATTTCCTTTACAAATTCGACTTGAAACCCAGTGTCGGCTTACCAGTCACACCGTTTATTATGACCATTGAATAGTCTCATTTCTCCCACCCAAGCCATGACACAAGCGAGCGCAAGCAAGTTACTTTGCAGCGAGGAGGATAAGGCGAGGCGAGAAGCAGAATCCCTATCATTCCTTATCACCTTCTTCTACACTACGGACTACCAAGTGGATCTCTCTCCGCTCCAATAGTCGTTTCCTAAATTGTTCAGTTAGGCTTATTGTATTAAAGTTCCCGAGTTTCTGAGAAGATAAAGTTAATACTATCGAGCTCAATATTTCTTTCTTTAAGTTAGTAGATTAATTAATAAAATAAAGATTTCCGAGCTACTGCGCAAAGTTAAAAGGTTCAGTAAAGTAAATAAAAGTAAAGACAGTTAAAGTAATACTCATTCTGCGACAAGTTAAATCGTCAATTTATTACGGCTGTGTAATTACTCTTTCCTCATCATCTTCCTTTCCACCTCAACATCATCTGAGCACCCGTCTTCCTCATCGGCACTCTAAACTAAAAGCCGACAAGTGGTGGAGGCGCCTCAAGTTCTCGAGCGACGCCAACAAGTTGGTGACAAGTTTATGTCTCCGGTCAACATTTAACTTTTTAAGTAAAGCACGGTAAAGTACGGTATCAAGTACAAAACAAGAATTCTTTATAAAAAGTGTATTGTATGTTTAATTTTTTCTACTCCTCCCCATCACCAGCAGCAATCCCCGATAAATTATTTTTCAGTTGTTAAGCTGGAAAAATAGTAGTTTTTATAGTTTCATATCCCCACCTCAGTTAATTTCATGTTTTCGTAAACCCGATATTTACCATGTCGTCTGAAAACGATCCCAATCTGTTCATCGTTCATATTAGAGTAATTAGTGAAACTCAAAAACAGTTTATTGTGTTGAAGAAAACCCACCCCGCCCAGCAAGTGACCCCTTACCACCCAGTTCTAATTCAAAATCTAGAATTAATTAATGGTGAGTGGACTAGAACATCAATCGTTCAGTTACCTAGTCCCCCAGAAAGTTCCAATTAAATAAAAGTAAAAGAATCAAGCACATCCCCACCCACCTCCGTTAATTAATTATTTTTATTTTCAGTTAAATATTATAGTGTCCAGTGTATCTTGAATATTATTTATAATTATTGAGGAACAAATAATTTACTATTAATTTTTGTACCCTACAGTAAAATTGTCCTCAGCTCTTCATCACCTCGTCTCCTCCCCCACCGTGGAAGCATCAGTCAACCATGGCCAGTGATGATGAAGATCAGAACCCACCTCAGGACAATCCTCGGGATGGTATGTTAAATGTAAATAATAATAATCATATAGCTGCACAGAATAATGGCCCTGCACGTAACCCGCTCCCACCTCCAATCCAAGATAACCCCCAAGTACCGTTCAATCTCCCAGATGCACTAAGGCTCATAAGAAAGTACAATGGGGCATGAGTGAAGAACGCATAATCGACCAATTAATTAAAGGCTTACCCGTTCAGCTTAAGCTACAATTTTCTTCACAAGAAATAGATAACACCTCGCAATTTCTGAATCGTTTAAGGAAATATGCACAAGTTTTGTCAGAATCAGCTGAAAGGAAAGCTGCCACCTCAAACCAACAGCAAACCAGTAAATCTTCCACCGCATCCACAGGGAACATGCAAGCATTACAAAATCCCTCAAATCAACCTGAACAAACGAATGTATGCTTTTTATGCAAAAGCCCTGACCATTTTAAGAAAAGCTGTCCCAGATATAAAGGTCCTCGCCCCTCGTGGAATTCAAATAACCCCACCCCAGCACAAAATAATATTCCACCTCTCATGGGTATAACGTTTGATTCTAAACCCAAAGACAGTTGTCCTAATATCCCAAATCCAGGACAAGGACAAGGGAACTTTTATGGAAATGTTCCTTTTGTCATGTCACCTCCGATTCCTTGGCCATACAACATGATGCATGAAAGGCCACAAGCCCCATATTACCAAATCCCATTTCAGTTGAATGAACCTTACAATCCATTTAACATGCAAGCTTTCAGTGGACAACGTCCACCCATCTTTTCTCGTGGTCCTCCCAATAATCAGAGTCTTCTTCAGATTACTGATGCGAATGACCCCAATAATCAATCACAGTCCAACGACCAGGGAAACGAGTAGAGCTGCGATTGCGGGACCGCAGCGAAACTCATGTAAATAGTCAAGATTCTTTTGTGAATTTTTTCCCATATCACTTTAAGTATCTTGTACCTCCTAGTTCTTTAGTTAGTCGGATAAGCCAATTAGAATATTTAAAGATTTTTCCTGATTTGCTTAAAAAGGTGTGGGCTCCTGTAAATAATCAGCTAAATAGTTTAAGTCATGCACAATCACAAAAAATTTATAGTTCAGTACCTGAGGTACTCAATTCATCGTTAGTCTGTCCTGTACAAATATGTACATTAGAACATGACACATGCTCAGAAGCTGCCACTATTTCTTCAGTGGAATTAACAGAGCTTCATGGTCGTCTTTACCCAGTGTACTTTAAAAATAAAAAGCATAAAAGAGTCATCTTACAATGGCCAGTCACAATAAACCAAGCTTCAATTTCTGCTTTAATAGATACGGGTGCAACGATAAGTGCAATGAACCCGTCTCTCCTCTCAAAAATCCCCACAAATGTTTTCCGTCGATCGCGAATTGACCCATTTTCCATCAATTTGTCAGTTGATGATAACCAACAGTTAACAGTAGAAGAACAGGTCGAAGTGGTCATTACTGTTGATAACTACGAGTTTCTTTGGCTTTTTTATCTCGTCCCCTCCCTTTCTAATGATTTGGTCTTGGGCATGGACTGGCTTGCAGCAGTACGTCAGTATCTGCTGCAACTCACGAACCATTAAAATAGACAAAAATATTTCCCCACACGTTTCAAATCCAGCTTTATGTAATGATGTATCTACCTCAAGTTCTACAAATTCAGATCCCACAGAGGTTTATGTTAATGAGCCCTCTCAGTCAGATTTAAATGATGATGAGTCTATTCTAAATTTTTCCATTCTTTCCGATAATGGCTCCAGTCATTTTATACCCCCATGCAATGTCAGTTGTACAGATAATACTACAACTGAGAAATCTTTTTCTCTTTTCTCAAGAAAGTCAACTGTCCTCCCTCCAAGGTCAATGTCCAAAATAAAATTGAGGACAAATAAAAAGTACACTGGAGATGTAATTCTCTTTCCCTCTAAAAGCACGGAAGCTATGAAACACATTGCGATTGGCTCTTCAATTGTTTCTGTAAATAATGGTTTAGCTAGTACATACATATTAAACCCTACTCATAGGCCAATATTATTAAGGCAAAATTTAGTTATAGGCTCATGTAATGTATATAATGAAGACGATGTCTTGTGCAATGTTGATGAAGTTGTAAATACAGAAAAGTCAGAAAATCTTGCACAATTAAATGAAAATGAAGATTCTCATTTCACCACTCTTCTTTCCCATTTTAAATTCGGAGATACTATCCAGCTGAAAAACAATCATTAATTGAGTTGTTGAAAAGGCATCGGTCAATTTTCTCCTCCCCAGAAAACCCACAAATAGGCAATTGTCCGCAAGTACAGCATGAAATAGACACAGGTGATGCCCATCCCATAAAGCAAAGACCTTATCGCGTTTCATTTCACGAACGCAATGTCATAAATGAACAAGTCGAGCAATTATTAAATAAAGACTTGATCGAGCCTTCCTCATCTCCATGGTCCTCACCCGTAGTGTTAGTCCGTAAGAAAAACGGCGCTATAAGATTTTGCGTCGATTATCGCAAATTAAATGCGGTAACGAAGAAGGATAGTTATCCTCTCCCCAGAATTGATGATACTTTAGATCAATTACGTGGGGCTAAATTTTTTTCAACGCTCGATTGCGACCAAGCATACTACCAGGTATCTATGGAAGAAAAAAGTAAGGAGAAGACTAGCTTCATTACACCAGATGGTTTATTCCAATTTAAGGTTTTACCATTTGGTTTGTCTAACAGTCCACTTACTTTTCAAAGGTTAATTGACAGCATATTAGGTCGTCTGAAATGGTCCATAGCCCTAGTGTATATGGACGACATCGTATGTTTTTCGCGTAATTTTTCTGATCATTTAGAAAATTTAGAATGCATTTTATCTGCTCTTTCAAAGTCAGGTCTCAAGCTGCAGGCAACAAAATGTTCGTTTGGCTTCTCCAAACTAAAGTATCTTGGGCATATAATCTCCGAACAAGGTGTTGAAGTAGACCCCGATAAAATCTCAGCTGTCAAAAATTTCCCCACTCCCAAAAAAGTCAAAGATATCCAGTCTTTCGTAGCTCTTTGCGGCTATTATCGCCGTTTTATCCCTTATTTTGCACGTGTTTCCCGTCCTCTTGTTTTATTAACATGCAAGGACACTCCTTTCATTTGGGATGGAAAAGCCCAACAGTCTTTCGATAAACTTAAGGAACTTCTTTCCTCCACTATAGTCTTGGGTTACCCCGACGAGTTTTCCCCCACAGAGCTACACTGTGACGGTTCCGGGCTTGGTCTCGGATGCACTTTGGTCCAAATTCAGAACGATGAAGAAAGGGTTATTGCTTATGCTTCACGTTCATTAAAAAAGCATGAGCAAAATTACTCTAGTACAGATCTTGAATGCTTAGCAGTGTTGTTTAGCATAAATAAATTCCGTCCATATCTGTACGGCAGAAAGTTTACTGTGGTAACTGATCACAAAGCTCTCTGTGACCTCATTAATTTTAAGGATCCACACGGGCGCGCTGCCCGTTGGTCTATGTCACTTCAGCCGTACACTTTTGAAATAGTCCACAAAAGTGGGCGAAAGCATGCTGATGCTGATGGTCTCAGTAGAAATGTCGCTCCTCCTCTCCCCAAAGATCCCGAAATCTTCTCCAAAGCTCAAGATGAGGCTGATTCTCTTTGCTCACTTCTAGACAAGAAACTGTTTTCCCTTTGTGCTTTACAATGTGATGCATACGACACTTTGCAGTATGCTGATCCAAAACTTCGCCCCATAATTGATTCCCTTATTTTTTTAAAAGAAAACCCCGATTCTGAAACCCCCGTCAAGAAAATCCAGTTGAAAGACTACAATTTAGAAGCCAATATTTTATACCGGGCTAGTTACGATCCCGACGGTCGTCTTTGGCGACTCGTAGTCCCCGATAGTTTGAGAAAAGATCTCCTCAAAGAGATCCACGAGCAAGATGCTAGTCATCTTGGGCTCGAGAAAACCTGGAAACTCCTTAAAAACCGCTATTACTGGCCTAGAATGTACAAATATACCCAAGAATATTGTAGAAGTTGTAAAGTCTGTCAGCTTTACAATAGACGCAACGGCCCTTCTCCTGGCGCCTTGCAACCCATTTCCCCTCCCAAAATTCCTTTTTACCGAATCGGTGTCGATTTTATGGGTCCTTTCCCCACTACATGGCCAAAACGCAATAATTGCGTTCTGACCGTAATAGACCATTTAACTCGCTATTTGGAAGCATACCCATGCAAAGGCGAAACTACAGCTGAAGCTATCGCTGTATTGCGCGATCAGATTTTTAAAAGACACTCAGTGCCAAAAGAAATAATAGTAGACCAAGGTTCTTGCTTCTCCGCTAAAGAGTTTCAAGACTTTTGCAAATCTAAATGTATTAAGCTGAAATTCTGTTCCACAGCTCATCCAGAGACCAATGCCGTCTGTGAAAGATCCCACGATATTTTCCAGCGCAGTATGGGGAAGAAAATCCTCAAAAAAGAGAATGACTGGGATAAGTTTGTCCCTGAAATTGTGTATTCCTATAATATTTCTCATCATAAGGTTATAAAGATGAGTCCTTTCTTTGCTCTTTACGGTCGTGATCCCTTCCTCCCCAGTGACAATGCAAACCCCGTTTCATTAAAATATTTAGATGATGAAAGCCCTGGTTTTGTGCGAGAAAAAACTCGTTCAGCTGCACAAAACGCCCATGTAAATACTAAGTTAGCCCAAGAACAAACAAAAATTTCTTTTGATAAAAAACACCCTGATTTGAAGCTGAAAATTGGTGAGTTTGTATGCATAAAGATTACTAAAAAGGTCAAGGGAAAAGTACAAAAATGGCAGCCTCGCTGGATAGGTCCTTTCGAAGTGGTAGAACAGACAGGTCCAATCACGTACAAAGTTGTTGACGTGAGACCTCTGAACGAACGACCTGTCCATGGCAAAAGTATTAGGTTAGTAAGTACCCGTGAACTCAAGCGCTGGTACGAGGATTTTGATGATGTCGAGCTTGACACTGACCATGAAAGTTTGTATTTTTCTTCAGCTGAATCAGAATTCGAAGCCCCTACTATTTCCTCCTTTTCCACTGTAAATAAATCAGTTAATTCTAAAAAGTCAAATTCAAAACATTCCAATAATACTTCTTTCAGGAGAAGTAAAACCTCAAAAAATAGTGTAGATAGTAGTGTCAGTACTGATGTCTCTTCTGATGATGAGAGTTCCGTTTTTCATTCCGGAAATGAAACCATTATTGACGCTAGAAACTCACCAGAAAATTCTCAAGTTTCCCCAGTACATATAGTCAATTATAATTTTAATCTTTCCCCTAGTGTTTCAGGCCTCAACCAGAACACCGAAATTCTTCTTCCTCTCCTCCAGGCGCAAGCCAAAGTAATGTAGTAATTTATCCTTCTCGTTCTTCCCGTTCTGCTCAGTCTCTTGCACCCGAAAATGACGTTAGTAGTGTAAATCAAGCTGAATCCATAGGCAGGCCAGTTCGCACGCGCAGACCTGTGCAGCGCTATGATCCTTCTATTTACATTAGCTCTAGGTCAAGGTCGGCGGGGAGACGAGGATCCTCATCAAGCTCTTCCAAACAACTTGGAGGCAGTAACCCATAAGTCCTATAATTTTAAAGTTTAATTTGTGTCTAATCCGGGTTGTTCAACCCCTCTACTTTTTCTTTCAGTTCCCGTTAATCGTTGTGTCGTTCCAGTAGACAAGGAAGATGAATTCCTCCAGTCTGACGACGATGCAATGGAAACCACAGAGCCAAAGGACGTGGATTTAGATTCTGACCCAGATGACAAGAGTCTAAAGGATTCAGTTGAGAAACTGAGCAAGCTGTCCGTTAATGCGTCTTCCAACGCTGCCGCTCCTGCTGTTTCTTCACCTGAAGCACCTGAATCCTGTCCAGCTCCGACATCTCCACCTTTGGCCACCTCTTCACGTTCCAGATCGCCTGTCGCTCGTATTCCTCGTGATCACCAATCCTTCCGTTCGCTCGCTCGCCCAATGAAGCCCAAGAAAAAGAAGCATTTCGCAAACCCCCCACCACTCATGTCAATTCAATTTTTTAGACCTCCAGTCTTTCCTCCACCGACTATGCCATTTGCCCCACTTTCAAAGAGAGATTTGTACCAAGCTCAAGCCCCCGATGGAACTAAAATTCCAGTCTGTTTTCGATGTCGTAGGCCCGGTCACCTACAAAAACATTGTCCCTTCCGTTTCCGTCGTTGACCCGAAGTTTCCCCCTTTCTTTTTTTTATTTGTTTTTTTCTTTCCGAACTCCCCCGGAATTGTGGGCTTACCAGCCACACCGTTTATTATGACCATTGAATAGTCTCATTTCTCCCACCCAAGCCATGACACAAGCGAGCGCAAGCAAGTTACTTTGCAGCGAGGAGGATAAGGCGAGGCGAGAAGCAGAATCCCTATCATTCCTTATCACCTTCTTCTACACTACGGACTACCAAGTGGATCTCTCTCCGCTCCAATAGTCGTTTCCTAAATTGTTCAGTTAGGCTTATTGTATTAAAGTTCCCGAGTTTCTGAGAAGATAAAGTTAATACTATCGAGCTCAATATTTCTTTCTTTAAGTTAGTAGATTAATTAATAAAATAAAGATTTCCGAGCTACTGCGCCAAGTTAAAAGGTTCAGTAAAGTAAATAAAAGTAAAGACAGTTAAAGTAATACTCATTCTTCGACAAGTTAAATCGTCAATTTATTACGGCTGTGTAATTACTCTTTCCTCATCATCTTCCTTTCCACCTCAACATCATCTGAGCACCCGTCTTCCTCATCGGCACTCTAAACTAAAAGCCGACACCCAGGAATATTGAATAGTATTCCGTCGCAAGACTCGACATGATGGATGATGTCGTTGAGAATTGGAAGTGTAAGGTGTTTTCGTATCTCCTCCAGTTGCAGCTGTTGGAAATAGACATCCTCCCTTTTCCAGAACTTTGCATACAAGAAAACTGTAAACTAATAAGAACATAAAAACCAATTGAAAAATGAAGAGCCCCAAACCTGACTCATGCCCGATATAAAGTTAAAAATAAATTCCGTGTCATGTCGATGTCAGGTTCGGGCGCTCGTTCACGGGTACTTTACAAAATACTACTGCAGTCTGGAGGCAAGAATTTCGCGTATTATCTGCCATCTATAATAGTAATGTAATGTTAAAAACTGGGCCTGGGAGGATAGGTCAACCACCTCCATACGCTGTGTAACTTAATTATAATTAACCATTTAACATGTACTTCAATTGTTACAACCTAAATGATTTACCATAAATTCTGCGACCATTATATCTTATATGGAATGTGTGCATTTCCATTCCACAATTTAAGTAATGACTGACGAGTACAATGTGTATGAAAGTTTCTTTTAAATGTAGCTAGTTAAGAAATACTCCAAACGTCATTCTGTTTTACATTGACCGCCCGAACCTGACATCGACATGACACGGAATTTATTTTTAACTTTATATCGGGCATGAGTCAGGTTTGGGGCTCTTCATTTTTCAATTGATTTTTATTTCTTACTTTTTTAACTCCAAATACAACAAAAGTATCTACAAATCTAGAATTTCAATACATTCTGTCAGTCAAACCGTTAGGTCATGAAAACAGTCAGACATATTTTTAGGCTTTATTAGTTTTTAACTGGCGAAGATGTGATTTTTCAAAATTCTCGCTTTGAACAATCTTTCTTGCCCTCACAAATGTCAACAAATTTGATTTAGTAAAAATCGGACCAACCGTCCGAAAAGAAAGAAACCATATTTTCAGCCCTTAATACATAATGATTGAATTATTTATTAGTTTCGTTTCGACCAATCATTTTTGCCTCTCCAAAATGTCGGTATATAGTATTTGATGAAATTCGGTCAAACAGTTCGACGCGGAGACAAAAGCGCATGTTTAAGACGTTAATAGGGTTTATATACAGTGAATGATTTACATCTAGGAATTAAAATCGGCTCAATAGTACGGTTAGGAATATACGGCAAAATTTCCCATGTATGGCGAAATGGATACAATCTTCTTGATTAACAACCTGGCCGGTGATTATCATGAGCTTCGTTCACGAAAGAATGCTTCGCTCGAGTTTAGGTTAGGGTTAACAATATACGAAATGAGTGACATTTACAAAAAAATTATTTGGCCAATCCCCTTGTCCAGAACGTGCATAAAGTCTATTCGATAAAAATCGGTCAATACGTCCAGTCAGAAAACGAAATATACTGTGTTTTTAACCTTTAACTGGTGAATGCGTTTTTTAAATAGAATTTTCGGTTCTTGCAATCATTACCATCTCTCCATAAATGCTATACATTTTAATTTGACGAAAATTGGTTGAGCCATTCGGACAGAAACCCAAAAAACCCGTATTTTTTACACTTAAATGCATTTTAAATAATGAAGAAACAACATTTTTCTAAATTTTCGATGTAAGCAATCGTTCTCGCCTCCTCAGAATGTCAGAAAATTTTATTTCATGAAAATCGGCCCAGTAGTTCGCTCAATAATAGACCTTAAACGTTTTTCGGGTATGACGAAATGCATTACCCCTTCTTGATATGCAACCTGCCGTTATGTTGTTGCCAATGATTTGGTTGCCATATCCAGACAGACCTAACCGTTGTTATCGCTCGCTTCGCTCGCGAAAGAATGCCTCGCTACGCTCGAGGTCAGGTAAGGGGCAAAAAGAATACCCATGATGAAACTGATTGGGGCAAAATGATAATTTTCTTAAAAAATAAACTTTACATAACGTACTGTCTTCAGTGCCTCCTTTCTCTTATTGGCCTTGTTCCCGGTCAAATCCCCACACGGTTCCACGTAATCTTCGGTGATAAGAAATGCTCGAAAAGGAACCTCTCCAGTGGACGTAATCTTGGCAAATAGGTTTGTGCATGCGTTATTGCTGCTTCCATATAAGTGGTGCGGGGAGACGAAAGAATTAACGTTGGACATTGATGTTATTCCAGAATAACAGTAGTAGATGTTATCCTTGTTTGAAAGGTACTCCAGTAAAGTTTCTTTTGTTTCGGTGGCTGGGACAAAGACAAAGTTATAGAGGTGGTGGCGTTGTTCACATACGGGAAATGCTTCCAGGGATTGGCGATACAATTCTTTAAAAAGGGACCTTTTTTTCCTCGTTGGGGTAACCTCGGAGAAAATTTCACGCGATAACCCATATAAGGCCTTAATCTTCATGGTAGCGGTGGAATGGTGGAAGATTACATGCTGGAGATGAGATGACGTAGTGATAAAGATGACATCACAGTCCTTGCATTGATTTTCCTGAAGTTCCACGTATTTTTTGCAGTCTTCTTCATCTTTTAAGTATATGCGATTATTGCCACCTGTCCAAATGTCAATCAAGTTCTTTGCGTCGCCGGGTGCCAATTTATCCTGGTGACGGATCATCCTGTGAAACTGCAAGCTGGCAGAAGAAGGAAAGCGAATATTCTCCTTGCACAAAAGGCAGTCCCAGGAACACAAGCTGGTATCTTCATCAGTTTTGACCAAGGAGTCTTGGCCGTGCTTCACTTTCATGTGATAAGAATGATTGTAATTAGTTGCTAGCGCCACGCCGCAAATTTCGCACAGGTAATCCCGTTGGTGGTCGTGAAGTTTTGATTGGTGAATTTTTAAATAGTTATAACGTTTGTAGGATTCTCCGCAAATGTCGCATTTATACGGTCTATTTGTCGAATGAAAGTACTTTTGGTGACATTGAAGATCCTTGGCCTTTTTGAATCTGCGACCGCAAAACTCGCATGGGTAGTGCCGACCGCTGTGGACCGCTGTTGTGTGGTTACGGAGGTTGTCCTTGTTTTTAAAAAATGCACCACATAGCTGACATTTGATGAGATGAATCGAATGCACTTTCCTCCGATGCTCTGTCATAGACTTTTTATTCTGAAAGTCCTTTCCGCACTTGTCACAGGTGAATTTTCCCTGTTGATGCATTCGACGATCGTGTTGCATAAGTTGGAGCTGACAACCAAATGTTTTGGGACATTTTGGGCAGGGTAATTTGGATTTATCTCCGTGTGATAATTTCAAATGCTTTGATCTTCTCGCTGCCGATGAAAATTCCTTTCCACACTTTTGGCAGGGAAATTTAACGGCAGAGTGGACTCCAGCGATGTGCTGATTCAATGATTGTGTTGTTTTAAATGACTTGTCGCATTTGGGGCACTGGTGAACTTGCTCGGGTCCGTGCATCCTTACCACGTGCCTTTGTAGTCCCCTCTTTGTTGTGTATGTCTTGTTGCATGTCTCACAAGTGTGTGGTCCTTGGTCATGGGTCTTCATGTGATCATTTTTGCTGTTGGTAGAACTGAACGTTTTACTGCAAACAGGACATTTTTAATACGTTGGGATCCTTGGGGTGCTTTTGGTAAATGTGCGTATTACGTGTAGTTTTAGTGAGAAAGGACGCTCCACAAATGGCGCAATCGTATTTGCGTTCAGCAGAGTGGAGTTGTTCCATGTGCTTTTCCAACAGGTAATTACTGCTAAATGTCCGCGTGCATTTCGGGCAAGCCACTCCATGGCCAACTTCTCGGTCATTTTTTAAAGACAAAAAATTGTAATGGCTGCCCATATGATAAGACAGGTAAATGGTCTTTTGAAAAGTTGGAGGATCTGGGTAACGTTGAACTGGAAGGTTGGCAGATAACACAACAATGTTGTATTGGTAAACTTCAGAAGCTGCACGTGTCTCCAGTGCCCCTCCCCACTTTCCCAGTTCCATCATTTTCTTAACTGCAATACACCGAAACATTTTGAAGATATTAATTTGTTTTTCCACAAAGATGACTGCGCCAGGTTTTATTAAAAAATTTACAACTGACCTTTTTTCTTCTTCTCCACATCCGAGTTTCCGGTAATGGCTCCTTTGAAGGAATCAAAATTGGCGAGGATGTACTGGACGACACTGCAACGCACCTGTCGATGTGGAATTTGCTGTGACTCGCTCAATCCTCGGGAAATAGCATGGAATAAACAGTTTCTGTAATAACAAATAAGATTAGCGCATTTAAGATTGCATAATTAGCTAACAATCAAACACTGAAAACAATGGGTAAAGATAACCAAAAAGTGAACACTTACCCATCTCCAGGCATATGGTGCAAAACGTAGTCCACCTCGAGAGACTCTATGAACCTCCTGTCAACCGCTGCCTCTTCCTCCTCCTCCATATCCCCTCCAAACTTTTAGGTGTGGTTAAAGTTTTTTATTTAAAAAAGAACGATAAACAAGGAGGAAAAAAGTTTCTCAACAATTTAGGAACTTTAAATACTTTTAGTATGATTGTAAAACTTTTGGATTTGTAAAGGACTACTTTTTTTTGGAAAAGTATGGACCAACAAAATGGAAAAGGAAATTTGTTGTCGGTTTGATCGGTGGAAAATGTAATGTAATTTTCAGGTCATATCATGTTAAGATATTAAAAGCGGTTTATCGTCATGTCCGGCGTACTTTTCACTCCTTTCATGCAAGCAAACGAAACTACGGCCGCATGGCGCATGCGGATGCACCTATGAATTGTAGATGCAGGCGCAAAGGTATTGCAAATTTTTTATGTCCATGAGTACTTATTATTATGCAATATGAAAATTAATTAAATAAAGGAATTTAATTGACTGTACTAATGATTTAATTTTGTTCATTTATAAATATTTAGACCGATACCAATATCTTTGCATACAGCTTCAAAGTTTTATATTGTTCTACATAATTGCAGCAGTCAGTATGTTTCTTTTGTGTATTTTATACATTAATAATTATCTTAATGTATTTCAAGTTGTTTAAAAAGTGACCACTATAAATACAAAAAATAGTATCAATTGCTGTGTCAATGGAAATCCAAAAGGTGATGAAATGAAGGAGTCTTCGCTAAAATTCAGGACTACGACTATGTTTTCTTATGCAACAAGATATTGTAGTTGTAAAAGTACTTTGCATGAATGTCATCAGTCTATAATATTTAGCCATGAATCGAAAATCTCTTGATATTGCTGGATGTGGATAGCTTAGAAAGCAATGCAATTGGAACAAAGTGATCAGTGAACTATAGCACCACCACCACCGCATAAATAAATATAGGTAAATACATACATATGAAAAGCTTCTTAAGCGTAGAGGATAAATGCAAGCCGTTCAGTTGACGCTGCACTGGTATATGGTATGTAGGTATATATGTTTCAATGAAACTTGGATGCTTTTGAGCGTTCGATAGAAAACACGCTGTTTATTTTTTAAGATTCATTCAGGTCGGATGCAGTATAAAAGCATTTCAAATGAAACAAAATGAAGATAGGCCCTTAGGTTGTGAACAGAGTACACGAATTTTCGAACTTGAAGTATAGATTTATTTAAAAAATTACTTTGCGTAAAGACATTTATTTTAATTTCCGGCTCGTTCGGTTTAACTTCAGGTTGTCGCACCTGCCCAGTTCCAGCGGAGAAGTTGAAGCAGCATGTGCATACGTACTTTACAATATGTAGATATTTACTGTAAAATTTACACAAGTGAAAGCTTTCTCCTTGGCGCAATCCAGATACCTAGTGCCTTAGCTGTTTTGTGCATCTGAAGGGTTTTCTTCCGTGTCCCTGTGGAGCAAAAAAATGAATTATGTTAATTTTCATGAAATTTGAAGCATGAACTTGGGTGCATTACAGCATTAGTAAGGCCAACTTGTAGGTAGATTAGTAAAAGCAAAGCCGACATACCAACAGTGGTTATTCTTTTACTAAATTTAAGATTATTAAAGGTCAAAGGTCAGTACGAGTCAAATTCAAAAGTCGGGAAGCACTGTCCGGTAATCGCTCTTGCACTGCCA
>RBVU03000151.1:0-15092 GCA_004115045.4 Sinella curviseta
CCAATGAGATACATAAACTTGGAGAAAGAAATAATGGAAATTTGGTGTGCCAGAAGTACAGAAAATTTTGGCTGTTTACTCATGGCTAATGTTTCCATGAAGTTTGAATTTTTATTTTTTTCTATGCAAAAACATTTTTATGCATGAATCAACTTACAAATCCTTCTGGTTTAGTGCATACTTTAGATGAAAAAGACTCGTCAGGTCAAACAGATCAAAGTGCGAATTGGTGGATTGTTATCATGAACAATCTGCTAGCGTTCTTTGCATGCAAGAAAAAATTTTCACATAAAATATCAAAATTGCACTATTATAAAATTATAAAAATAATTAGTGCAATTAGTGACTAATTTAGCTTTTTAATCAATTGTCTGTACAAACAGATTATTTGCTTTCAAAAGTTTCAGAAGTTTAGATTAACTTCATGATTCAACTGGAAACTACACTGCGTACTTTTGGCATATGGTTGACTTTGAGTTGGTAGTAATTTTTACTTTAAAATTGGTAGTTGAGGAGATAGTAGCAATGACAAAACAATTTTTCAGTCTGTTTATTGTGGCACACCAAAAATGTCAAAATACATTGCATTTCTTTCTCCAAGTTTATGTATCTCGTTGGTTTAACCCATGAAAACATAATTATGGTGGAAACACGAAACACAACATGTTTATTCTCGTAAATTTCCCCGTCACGAATTATGAGCATCGCAATACAAATTTCACGATAGTGGTATTTACATAACCGATGTCAAAACCGGATTTATTGAGGATTTGTTTCCATATATTATTATCTTTGATCACATCACTGTTGAATGCTTATGACTACCGTCCTTACATTTATAACTGCGATCTTGATAATGCTCCAGATTGTGAGGATTCAAGCGGCGGTTCGTGTTCCTGATTCATAATTCTACAATACCTCACATGGCATTAGCACCTTGGAGACTAACATCATTAAAACGAGATTTGCATAAAAATGTGGCATGTGTACCCACATTTCACACCACAACCCTTAATTCCCTTTGTCATCATAGGGTTGTTATTGTTGGGTCGTTGCTGGAGAAAATCGTGAAAGAATGGAAAGAATTTGACCTAGTTTAAAATCATACTCATTTTATGGCGTAACTATTTCTGATAAGCAATCTTACTTAAAGTATGCAGTCGCGTCGTGCTCTTGTTGTTGTATAGATCGCATACACTTACTGTTAGGTAACACGTGAGGAAAGTTTTCCCTTGAGTCTGCTGAGTTATTGAGAATGCACGGATTCACCAGATAGTACCTCGGTAGATTGTAGATAGTGTAGTAATCACGCAGAGAAAGCAAAAGAAAATGCATAATCTCTATAGTCAACAAGTTGGTTACGAAAAGTCCAAAACTAGACCAAAAAGTTGAATTGTCAAGCAATAAAGGACACGCTGCAGTTATGCTAATTGCTAAATCACATAATCTCATCAACCACTCTTAATATTTAGTATTCTACTTGAACGTAGTTCAAATGCGTAGCATGTTGGAATTTAATGTAAATATGTCATCATGCATACATACAAGTGCTTTTAATACACCTAGGTATATGTAATCTTTTATGCAATAACTTATTTTGCTAAACGTGAATCTAACTATCTTGAGGCATTATAATATTGTGTGCTTATTCGTGAAAAATATTCTAAATTTATATTATATTCTTGCCAAAGTTCCGCCTGTGAAAAGTATCTAGAAGAAACAAGCAGAAGTTTGAATTTGGTAAAGTCCATCTTTTACACAGTACAAATTGTAGGTCATTCCAGAGAACGAAAATAAGATTAACGAATCTTTGAGTTGAAATGGAGCTGAAAGAGAAAACCATTACTGATAATGACGAATATCCTAGTGGAAACGAGAGTGGGAGGAGACAAGTAGACCTTAAGGGTATAGCCACAGTGGAGAGTCAGCACTGTAACAGTAAATGTTGCTTTGTAAGCAACAACGGAGAAAATTCTAGTTGCACTCTCCTTGCGCTCCGTATTTTCCTAAAAAGCAAATTACTGCTGACTACAAAGAGCCACAATCAAACTACGATTGTAATAGCAGTAATAATAAGGGTTATGTTATACTGTTTGAAACGCAAAGAATGCTACTTTAACGTAAACGATGATGTTGATAGTAGAAAACTGATGATGAATTATGATGATGGTGTGGGTGGCTAGCTCAGTTAACTTTTTCTGTTGCTTCGTTTATGGAGGTGGATGCGTTTCTTCACACGGTGATGATGATAACCATGAATGGGTGGTTGTCTCCTCACAAAAATTAAAAGATAAAAGCAATTAAATAAAAATATGCTCAGTGTCGGTTCGCTTACTCTTCTACCAAATCAATACCACACAGTTCCGGATAAATTACAAAGTCAATCGTAGTTTATTTTAATTTCTAAATGACTTGTTTCTTTTTAATGTTCACAGCAAAGGAAAATAATATATAGGTGTTCTATCAAATATGAAAAGTGTAACTCTACAGACTTGAGTTGGCTTAAATTTAATTGTGATGTTTCTCTGGTGGTCTCTCAAGCCGAACTGCTCGTCGCTGGTCCTTCTTTCTCTGTTGTTGGATTGATGAGCAGGCGGTTTGGCAAGAACGAGAAGAGCGTTCAAAAGTTGGTAGCTACTCCCAGACATCCACATCATGGTACTGGGGCCGTGGTGCAGATGTCATGGCCAACATAACGATGTTGCTGGTGGCTTGCTCGCCACATACTCCTCCCTCGAAAGGTCCCCTCGGGGGGAAGGTCTCCTCCCGTCGAAAAATCTGCTAACGTTGCTTGTCCGTCTGCCTTCTCATGCGACTTTCGTCTGGTCGTCCGTCACGACTGGATGTCTTGTTTTCTGCGGTCCACTACTGCTGTGTTGATGGAGTGGCCGGGTTGTTTGATGGAGTTCTCGAGCTGGTTTTCTGTGCTCTGTCGATCTGTTGTTGTTCCAGGAGCAGGAAGCTCATTCGGAACACACCATTTCCCCTATACGCAGATTTGGTAGTCCAAACGGTTCTCGTCTCCGCCTCGTTTGATAGGCTTTCTCCTCAGCTCCTTGTAGCACAACTAACTCCACTAGTTTTATGTTGTTGGGATGCAGGAAACAGGAAATGCTGCTCCCCACATATTTTCTTCACACGACAATTCGACAGACGGTCATTTTGATCGTCGTCTGCCAGTCTGAAACTAATAATAAAACACATTAAATAGCACTTTTCAACCTTTTAGCATATTTTTATATTTTCCTGGAGTGTACTTTGTTCTGCTGGATCGTCGTAATAGTGGCACATTTGTGTCACTGTCATTATTATTGCTAACGCGAGAATTTACTTGAACATTTTGCCTTTCTACGTACGGTCGAATGTCCTCAACATGCTTTTTCCCAAGTATTTTACCTTGCTCGTCCTCAATTAAGTATATTACCTCATTTATACTTTTACTAATTACAAATGGTCCTACATAATTTTTGCACAATTTTTTATTGATACCCTTGTCCTTATTGGACAAAATATGAGATTTCACCAAGACTTTCTGTCCTACAAAATATTTTACATCTCTGTGCTTCTGATCATACAAATTCTTATTCTTTTCACGTGCAATTTTCATGTTTTCTCTCACAATTTTTACAATTTCTTTTAACTTTTCAGACACACCATTAAAATCGTTTATATCACAATCATTACTTTGCTGTACACTACGATCAATGGGAAGCATTAAATCTCTCCCTAAATTTAAGATTGCAGGTGTGACGCCCGTCACATCATGCACTGCGCTTCTGAGCGCAAAAGCAAACTCCTGAATATACAAATCCCATTCATTTTGACTATTTTCAATAAAAGAATTAATCATTGGAACTAAATTACGGTTAACACGTTCTGATTGATTTTGTTGTGGATGATACGGACTAATAAATCTATGATCAATATTATACTCCTTACAAAACTGTTTCATAATTTTTGACGTAAATTGACTGCCATTATCACTAATAATAAATTTTGGAAAGCCAAATCTTAAAAACACTTCATCTTTTAACACTTTGACAACCTTTTGTGAAGTAGCTTGTCTCATCGTAAATAACTCAACCCACTTACTCAACTCATCTTGAACCACTAACAAATACTGATTACGCCTATTTCCACCACTGGGTGGAAATGGTCCCAAAAAATCAATGTAAACTTTTTCAAAAACTTTCTGAGCAATAGATGCATTCCCTAATAATCCTGCGGGCTTTTTATTATCGTATTTTACTCTCTGACACACATCACATGAACGAATATAATTTTTTACGTCACTAGACATGCCATTCCAAAACATTCTAGTACTAAGGCGCAGGCGGGTCTTTTTCACCCCTAAATGACCTGCTTCTGGGCTATCATGAAATAACTTTAACATTTTATCCCTCACACACTTGGGAATTACTGGTACCTCTACCATTTCAAAATCTCGAGTTACCCCATCCTGTCCAGTGTTGCCGATTGTAGTTCCATTGCTACCGTCAACATGCTGGGGAGTTCCGGGTTGAGGAGTGGCCGACTCCGTACCGTTGCTCTCCGATCGTCTGGACCTGGGTTTTCTCTTACGAATACACAAAGATTTCTTTACTTTTTTATAAACAATATCATTTACCACACAGAATCCGCTGTCTGACGCTGCAGTCGTCTGACAAGCGAGTTGACGGCGAATCTCTTTCACTTCGTCGTCGTTACGTTGCTCCTCCTTAATCTCCTGGAGAAATGGGCTGCCCTCGAACACTGCGAATGCCGGCGCGAACATGATTTCCGGATCGTCACCCAAATAATCAGGTTCGCTGGCCTCTGGAGGGATGGAATTCCGCGACAACGCGTCCGCCACACGGTTTTCAATCCCTTTCACGTGCTTGATCTTGTCCACATATGGTGCTAACCTCATCGCCCATCTTCCCAACTTGGTGTTTTCATCCTTAAAACGCTCCAAGTACCGCAACGCTTTATTGTCCGTGACAATATAAAAATCTTCACCATAAATATATTCCTTAAACTTATTTGTTGCCCATAAAATACCCAATAACTCTTTCTCACACGCGTGTAATAATCGTTCAGATTTGTTCAGAAGTTTACTAGCATAATGAATTACTTTTTCTTGCCCATTTATATGTTGAACTAAAATTGCTCCAAGCCCTACATTGGAAGCATCTATCTTTATAATCAAAGGAAAATTATAATCAATTGAAGTTAAAATTCTATCACCACACAGCTCCTCTTTTAATCTTTCAAAAGCCTTTTGTTGCACATCGCCCCATAGCCACGTCATCCGTTTACTCAACAGCCTGTACAGTGGCTCTGCAATCGTTGAAAAATTCGGAATAAAATTTTGATACCATGCACACATGCCTAAGAATGTATGAAGTTCATCTTTTTTACTTGGAACTGGTAAATCAACAATTGCTTTTACTTTGTTCGATTGCATTTTTATTCCCTCTTGAGTAACTAAATGTCCCAAAAATTCTACTTCCCTTAAACAAAATTGACTTTTTTCCAAACTAATTGTTAAACCTGCCGCTTCGAAACGTTTAAAAATTGAATTTAAATGCTCAAAATGTTCTTCTAAAGTTTTTGAAAACACGATTACGTCATCGACATACACATAACAAAACTTTCCAATAATTCCATTCAAAACTTCATTCATAAGTGCAACAAATGTCGCTGGACTATTCTTTAGACCAAAAGGCATTACTAAAAATTGAAACAATCGCCCTTCAAAATTAAAAGTGGTGTACTCTACACTGCCTTCATCCATGGCAATTTGCCAAAAACCAGAATTACAATCTATTTTTGAATAGTAACCTCCCGTAGGTAACCTTTTTAAAATATAAGACGCTTTGTGCATTGGATAAAAATTGTCCTTTGTGATTGCATTTAACCTTTTATAACCGATAGCCATACGGATCTTGTCATTTGGTTTGGGTGCTAAAACAATATTTGCATTATATTTAGAATTAAAAACTTCTTTTATTAAACCTTTACGCAACATGCTTTCTATTTGCTCTGATATTTGACTGGAATATTTGGGCGGATAAAAAATTGGAGCAACATTGATTGTTTTTTCGCTTGTTAATTCTATTTTGTGTTTGACAAGGTTTGTTCTACCGATCGCCCCATCGGTTCTAGCAACTTTTGGAAAATTTTCAAGAAGTGATTGAACTCTATTGTAAACTGATTCCTCTAAATTATGAATTTTGGAAGGTTCTAGCATGTAACAAGATTTACCCTTAACGTTTCTCAATTTATACTTCACGTCTGGCATATCAGCAAACCAAAAATCATTAGCATTTTCATGAATTACCATATCAGATTTTCTTATAAGGTCCCTACCAACAAACAAAGGGAAAGGCAACTTTTCAAAAACATAAAAATCATGATTAAGCTTCTTATGTCCTAATTGAATATTCAAGTTTAACAATCCTACAGGTTCTATCATTTGACCATTCATGCATACCATTTTTATCTTTTTTACAGGCTTAAATATTTTACTTAACTTTTGAGCGAGTGACTTACGAATGAGACAGCTTTCTGTACCATTATCAATATACGCAGGTATTGTAGACCCTTCAGTAAATAATGACATGTGAAGAACCTGATCAGTCTGATTGTGGAGAGCACCAGCCGGTTCCGCAGCTAATGATCCCCTTCCGAGTTTAAAGAATCTTGAACTTTCTTTGGGTCGTCGTCTTCTTTGTCTTCATCGTTGAAAAAGAAGGCGGTGGCAGGACAATTGGATGCAATATGTCCCACTTTCTTACACTGGTAGCACGTCCTATCTGCATAATTGCTGTCGTCTTGTCTTGTGTTGTATGGTCTTCCGTAAGTACCTCTTGTCCTCTGATGAAATTGTTGTCGATTAGCATATCCATTGTTACTATTGTTTGGGCCAGGTTGCTGCTGTCTATTCTGATGAGAGCTTGAACTCTGTTGCTGGGGACGGTTAGATGGATTATTTCTCTGTTGCTGCTGCTGCTGCTGTCCATTATGATAATTATTTGGTGGCTTGCCTCCGAATCGTGGCCTACTTGATGTTGATTGGCTCCCTTGACTAGCGTCGGTTGCGTATGGCTGTAGAGGTGGAAGCCTGGAACGACGTCCTTCTTCACGGTCAACGCACCTCAAGTCACTCAACACCACTGCGCATCTGTCGATCAATGCTTCAGGGGTGGAGGTGGCATCTCCTACTGCAAGCTTCAGCCGTGGCACAAGTCCTTTTCTCGCACGGTTGACTGATGCTGCTGTTGATTCTGCGGGGTAAACCTGTTTGGCGAGATCCATCATTTCCCAAACGTAGGTTTCCACCGGTTCCGTTTCCTGTTGTCTTCTTGTTGCTAGGAAATGTTCTCTTGTCTGCTGTTGATTGACGCTGTCGAATCTTGCTTGGAAATCTGTCTTGAAGTTGAGCCAGGTATAACCCGTTGTCTTCTTATTGCGTAGCCAGGAGTTCATATGATGGGGGAGGGCGGTGGGCAAAATCTCCAAAAAATCCTTTTCTTCAAATCCTTGGCTCCTTAAATAAGCCTCAAGCTCACCGAGATACGTTATAGCTGTTTTCTTTTTTACATCATAATGTGGGGGTTTAATATTTGAATTAATGTGGTTTACCTTCACTGGTATTGTAGGTAAAGTTATGACCGGTCCCGTATTCTTTGTGACCCATGACTGGAGTGCTGCTTTCTTGGTGGGGGACAACGCCGCTAACACATCTGCCGGAATCGTTGCCATTGCGGGTGGGTGGGGTGGCTGGGATGTAGCCTTGCTTTTACTTGCTGCTGATGAGCTCGCTTGCTGCTTTTCTTGCGACGGTGGTGGTGGGGGTGGTGGGGAAAGAGTTGTTGCACTATACTCCCTCCTCACTGGAATTTGCACTGTTGAAGACGCCACAGATTCCTCTTCACTTGTGGTGTCCTCCACTGGTTCCACCGCTATTTGATTTCTTGGTTGTCGCTTTCCTCGTACTCGCCTTGGAGGTGGGTGTCCAAGCGGTTTTCTTTGGTCGAGGGTGGAACTTCTAACGCTTCTTGAATCTCTACTTGACTCACTGTGGTCAGACATCCGTACATGTCTGACACATTGTCACTAATTAAAACTCAATAAAAAGTCACAATTTAAAATTAACTTGAGACCTGACGGTTCACACAGACGCTCGTCTGGTACTCATACATACATAACATAAAATGTTCCACCTCGAATTAAAATTATTTCCCTCAAAAATTATAATTAAACATTTATACCACACTTTACTTAACCATTAAAATGATAATAATTACCCCTCACTGGCTGGTGAATCCCCACGGTCAGACACACAATGTCCAACACAATCACCAACCTAAAAAACTAATTAAAAATTAAAATTAACAGAATAATGGCCAGACGGTTCACACAGAAGCTCGTCTAGTCCTCCTGTTATTAAAATATCCACACAGTAATATGTTCCACGAAAATAATAATTAAAACCTTAATAATCAATAGTCAGTAGTTTACCGAAACTTACAAACCGAAAAAGTACTATTATCCGTTGATTCTGGTAGAGAGCTGGTTGGGCGCCAGTGAAACGCAAAGAATGCTACTTTAACGTAAACGATGATGTTGATAGTAGAAAACTGATGATGAATTATGATGATGGTGTGGGTGGCTAGCTCAGTTAACTTTTTCTGTTGCTTCGTTTATGGAGGTGGATGCGTTTCTTCACACGGTGATGATGATAACCATGAATGGGTGGTTGTCTCCTCACAAAAATTAAAAGATAAAAGCAATTAAATAAAAATATGCTCAGTGTCGGTTCGCTTACTCTTCTACCAAATCAATACCACACAGTTCCGGATAAATTACAAAGTCAATCGTAGTTTATTTTAATTTCTAAATGACTTGTTTCTTTTTAATGTTCACAGCAAAGGAAAATAATATATAGGTGTTCTATCAAATATGAAAAGTGTAACTCTACAGACTTGAGTTGGCTTAAATTTAATTGTGATGTTTCTCTGGTGGTCTCTCAAGCCGAACTGCTCGTCGCTGGTCCTTCTTTCTCTGTTGTTGGATTGATGAGCAGGCGGTTTGGCAAGAACGAGAAGAGCGTTCAAAAGTTGGTAGCTACTCCCAGACATCCACATCATGGTACTGGGGCCGTGGTGCAGATGTCATGGCCAACATAACGATGTTGCTGGTGGCTTGCTCGCCACATGTTGTAGGAAAACAGCCTACATTTTCTAGAAACGCTTGCTGACTACGAAAACAGGGGTAATCATATTGCTTATCATAATCACCACACAGACCATGAATGCAAGCATAGCCCTTTCAGTCCGTGTTCCAGTCTTCCAGAGAAGAATGCTGATGTTTAAGTTGATAACGTTTTGGTATGATCACAACAATGGATGGAAGCTCCTTCCTCATCATATCATCAGGGAGGAGAAACAGGAAGGATGCATGAGCTAAATGGCAAAATTGCATTAGAATTATAGCAACAACAAACGTGCCAACATCAACAAAGTAGATGCCGATAGAATCCCACCACACTTTATGTTCGGTCCGACATTTCTTGCTTCCTTTTTTAGAAACAGTGTTCAACACTATAGCAACTAAATGCTTCTCTATATTTTTAAAGTTTCTCTACCCGTATTACGTTAACATCCCCACTGTCACCGCCACTATGAAATTCACTAATTGTCTTACTCTCCCATATCAAATTTTAGCAATAATATATAGGTACATATGTACATTCATGATGGTTTAAGGGTGTAAAATGAAAAGGCGGTATACTATGCCTTCCAACTATTTCATCTGCAAAATCATATCTACATGGTTGTAATTTTGTATTACAGATACATTTCAATGTTTGCAGCAAACCCGCATTGTATACACGTCAAAGTAGCTAGGCTCATATAGCAGTTCTTCTTAATACATGTCATTTGAAAGCACTCATTATATATAGGAAGCGTGCTTTCATCTTGGCCAAACCGTCATTATTATTATCAGACACACCGCTGTTGCTTGTGATGATGCTCTCTCTACTCATTCGCTTTCATTCCTTCTCAACTAGATGTATGTATAGTTAGGGATAGCGTAAGTGAGAAAATTTATAGTGATGCAAGAAAACTTCCTTCCTCTAATATGGAATTGCTTTCTGGAATAATGGCAGTGCTAAGGGGATATAGGTACTTTCCCTGTAGACGAAGTGTATGCTCATATTGATCATACTTTTACAATTTTTATAAGAGTCGCGGGTAGTACACGGCATAATAAAAGAACCGTCCTGAAAGACTTTTTTTGCACACATGCATACAAGGGTTTGCAATAATACGTACAGCGGTTTATGTGTTTTACGAGGGGTATAGAGCGGAGAAAGAGAGAGAGAGGAAATGTTAGTGTTTCAGCATTATGCAGTTTCTGTGCTACATGGAATCTGCATTATTAGATTTCCCTCAGCAGTGAGTGCGGAAGCTCATGAAATAGATGTGTTCACTACATACATACATACTGCAATCACAATTTAACAATATCGCGAAAGAAATACATATAATGTGGACGTTCGTATGTTAACCAACGACAGAACTGTTCATATGTATGTATGCCGTACCTACTACCCAACCAGCAAAAAGTGTTCGATTCGTATTCTTTTCAAGAGATATAAAACGCTGCGGTACATGTTCGCGTTTGTCGCCGGACCTTAGTTCGGCCCGTATACGATAAGTAGAATCGAGATAGAAGAGATTTCTCGTAACATCGCCGCTAGAACGTACGCCTGTAGAATGTCTCCCGTACATTATAATCATTCGGTTTGGGTGCTAGATATCGAAAAAAAATCAATGCGGTCACATAACGTGGTAGTAACTTTACACAATTTGTTTATTTAATGGCATATTGTTGACATAGATAGAGGTTATAATTAAAGAATATACTTATTTTAAAGCTTATTCACGTACTAAATAACATTTACACTAATCATTTATATTAACTAACCATACAATGTAACAAAGGAATGCACAAAAATGATTTCTTAAACGGTAAACATACATATTTCATTAAAATATCTTCATATGGTAATTCTACATCAAAAACATTCGACAAATTCTTGGCGTAATAAATACCCAACTCCCTGCTGTCAATTGGATATTCCTTTACTCGGAATAAAGACATAAATTTTTTATAGCCTGTTATAGATGAACTCGTTTCATTTTTACTAATGGAAACTGCTATAACAATTTCACCCGTTTTTATCATATAACAGTTGTCGCCTGTTTTATTAGACAGTTTTAAAGAATCCGCGGTCTGTTCAATATGATCCAATGCATCTAACTCACTGATTCGATTGAAAACCTGTTCAAGATATAAATTCTTAGCTCTAAGAATCCGTTTAAATTTTTGCATGAATGATTCGCATTTGAACGTACTTGCGTTGTCTAAACTACCAAAATTCATGCAGTCATCGGCAACATGCAACAAACCATGTACATTATAGGACATGAACTCGAACCCATACACACCTTCTGCACCTTTTACAAATTTCGTTAAAAATGTCTTAGCCAAGTTATTCCAATAACGTTCTCCTGCTCGGTTTGATAATAAGATATAAATTGCTACGTGTAAATTTAAGAAATGTTCATACTTTTCGCTGCAGAGTATTTTATTAAACGCAGCTACTCCTGTGTATATCAAAATAGAGCGAAACTCTGTCCCCTTGAAGTGATTTAATTCGTCTAATGATCTAGGCTTTCTCTGAATTTCGGAAGGAAAATATTTTTTAAATGTGAACAATCTGGAAGAAATTAAAGTTATGTCAATAGCTCTTAACCTATGAGGGAGTTTTCCTTTTACCCACCTATACAGCAATTTACGCATTACGCCTAAGCATATCAAATGCAAATAATCCAGTGGAACCTGGGAAACTAATCCTACCTGTAAATCTAAAAAGATACTTGTTTTAGAAATGTGACTGTTTACACTTCGATTTTCGAAAAAGTCTGTGTCTCGTCTTTCCTGTACATTATTTGAATAAGGATACACAACACTGCCATGATATTCACCCACCTGAAAACATCTTTCGCATCCCTCATAACTGTTGTGGTTTTTAACACCCTTAATGAAACTTCTAGCAGGCGCATCAGCAAGAATACGCGATATTCGAAAAGAGTAGGAAATGCCATCTATTATTATTCCGTCACAAATGAGTTCCTTACATGAAACTACAAAGTTATTTAGAAACTGTGTGTCGGTGGGCTTTGCATTTCCATAATAAAGGGCAGCAACAAATGGCACTTTATTGACAGACTGATCAACTAAACACAAAACAGGCCAAAATTGTTTATTTGAAGATCTTGTTATGGGTATCCCGTCTATACCAATACCTATGGTGATCACTGGCCTTCCAGTTTCACTCCTAATTCTATGAACAATTGGCAAATCCGATTCTAAATACCCTAACCTAATCCTTTTTTCAATCCCTTCTTTCAAATTGAAGTATATACACTGGCCACCACTTACTTCAATAATTAATTTTTTAGTGTTCCTTGGAGTTCTGAGAAGTGTACGAGGATCTTTTGGCAAGGAACTAAACATGTTGTGACCTCTTAAATGACCTAGTAATTCTCTAAGTGCATCGTGGCTAACATTAAACTTTAAGGACCAATTACGAATAAAAGACGCACTGTCTACTGGCTTTTCACTGTCACTATCTACGTCATTTTCTGTCTCAGGCAAATTGATGTCCTCATTGTTACCATTAAATTGATATTGATATGAGCTTACATTTTGTAAATTACTATCTAATTGATTGCTACCTGCATCTTCATCGTTTACACGTAACTCATCAACACAACTACTAGATAAATTAGAAACGGGTCGTATGTACTTCAATGCTGACTGAACAACCGCTCTACGCTGCCGTTGAAGTGTTCGCCGTGAGGTCTTCATTTTGAACTTCGGCTGGAGTACTACTTGAGGCGCTGCCTTCGGGTTGGTTTGCAGTTGGATCCTGTCTTTTCAATCTCCGTTTGTCCCTTCCGCCTTGTTTATCGGATGAATTCTTAAGAAAATTCTTAATGTACCCTTTGATTGTCACTGTTAGTTGCTTGAGAACCGCCTTTCGTTTTTCTTACAGCCTCTGAACAAAATGAAAAACTAATTTATAACAATTGCTAAGAAGAACAGGCAGAGTTAATTGAATTGAGTAGTTTACTATTTTACCATATATCAGTTCCAAAAGTTTGGTGTCTTTCAGCCCGTCCTTGGATGCACTTCCTTTACCGGTGAATGACAATTGTACAGCAACGTTTTGACCAATGAGAGCGTCCAAAATATTGTGTGTAATGGATTTAGGGTCACGGCCTCCAAGAACTGTCAGTTGTGGTAACTGCAATTTAGATTATTCCAAAAAGTAAATATAACATAATATAACCGTCTACATTATTCTTGTCGTTGGGTTAAAGAAGCTGTTAACGTACCACTGATTTATAATTTTCTTGCGCTTCAATCCAATGTTTTAACTCGGCAAATGTTTCCAAAGACGAAACGGGAAGATTCACTGATAATTCTTCGAACGCCGGTGTACTATTTTGGACAGATCTGTTCAGCAATTCCTTTATCCCGTTGTTAATTGTGACCAGATGGTTAAGAACGACTTCCTCAAAACCTATAAAATAATTAAAGCGAGTAATCCATTAGAGTTGATAAGTACAAAATAAGAAGCAACGTTATTTCACAATTAGCAGTGATTAATCATACGAGCGCGATTTTTAATTTCCTCGTTAAGTTTTGCATCTAGATTTTTAATATCATGGAGTAGAGCGGGATTGATCACCGGATTACTGCTGACGTGTCTTGATCCGGAACTGGTAGAAGCTGGAATAATTTAATTTAATGATGTTAGTTTCAGGTTCCCAGAATGTAAATACATGAGTAAATATTTATCGTGTTTTAACATGATTACCTGCGGTATTATTTAATTTTGTGTAGGAAATTGGAACAAGGGAAAGCCGTGGAGCTCCAGAACCAATGCCCAGATTTGTTGACAATCCTTTTGATTTGGAATTCTTTTGTGGTGGTGGGGGTGGTGACGGTGAGGATGACGATGTGGATACGGTTGGTTCCCTAGCTAAAGGTGTAGTGTCTTTTGGACGATTTTTCCGTTCAATTCTGGACAGTCTGGTTTTTCTCCTCTGATTTAGATTATCCTCAGCTGCTGATGTATCCAAGTTAGATGTATACTGCCCTTTTTGACACTTTTCTTGTGCTTTTTCCCAAGAGTCTGTAATTTAAAAATTAAATTACATTGATAATGAGTAAAGTTTATTACCAACAGTTGATCTTTGTAATTTTAATGGTTAATATGGCTATAGGTATAGCTATTTACTTACCAAAAGCTCCAAAAAAATCACATTTATATACCTCCCACTGGAAACTAGTGTCAATAAAAGGGTCCAGGTGCTCAAATAAAATTTTTCGAAACCGAGCACCTATGGCAGATGGCCAATGACACTCAGTTTTATCTAGGGACAACCACTTTGTTGAAACTACCTCAACTGTGTCTTCTTCAGGGAATGTAACAACTGCAAACTGATTTGAAACTGCCATTAGCCTGCCTACAATATCGGTTTAGAGAATAATTATTAAAACTATTTTTGTCGTTAATTTTATTGGTAATCGATGAACAAGTAAAACTTGAAAACAGGTTTGTTGAGTAGTTGATGAGTAGTAGTTGTAGTTGAACAACCAACAAGTCTCGACACATGGTCAGAGGAATATATGAAGAGAAGGGAATGAGGAAAGTCCCGCCAAACTCACTGACGGCTGCGTGCGTAAAAAGGTGATGTGCATTGTGTCAAGATGCAATAATCGAGTACTACGCGCACGTGGCCCGATGATGAGTTGGTAACAGAAAAAACGTACTCTCAATCGCATCTAAAGCGCATCCAGATAGTATAAAAAAATAGCATAGATATCGCTGATATCAGTCGTACTAATTTTCATTCTACATAGCACCTTTTAGCGTTCGACATCTCGTAAGTAGCCAGCATCGTAAGCCAGCCGTATGTGTCGAACAACAACCGACGAAAAATAGAAACTTTTTGCTGGTTGGG
>RBVU03000152.1:0-15014 GCA_004115045.4 Sinella curviseta
CCTTTGTTCTACGGTCTTTGTTTCAGCAAAAGTCTCGCTTCCAGTCCAAGCCAAATTGCTGAGATTTTGCATGAGACTGTAGGGAAATAATATTAAGCTCTGCATTGAAAATACCAAAATGTGTGAGTAACTGTAATTTTGTTGTCAATGAAAATGTTTTCATTCACATTTTTGTCGACAAATATGTTACACGACATTTCACATTCAGGTGATATGACGGAATGTGAGTGGCTTCATTAAGGTGCCACTTTGAGTGAATGTTTGTGATTTTTGTTCAAAACCTTTGGACACAGACCAAATTTTACTGTCATATATAGGTTCATGCACTACAGTTAGAATTGTATTGATCATGGTTGGACATGTCACGGAAAAGAATCAATTCATGTACATAGGTATGTATGTTCATTTATCTTTTTAAAATGTGAGCATTCCACGTTCCAAGTGTGCAGAACAAGCGTCAACGTATCTTGCTAAAGTTATTAATAATATTTCTATCTATTTATCTGGGCAACTGAATTGAAATATGCAAAACACAATGCCATTGTTAATACATACATGAGGTGCCTTTTTGATATGCTAGCATCGCAACGTTTTATTGGAAATCATAACTCTTTTATCAGTATGAAATGGTCTAAATTACAATGCATACTTGATACGTACCAAAAACAGGAGCACTGGAACGAGCTCAGTTATTGACTTAGAACCTTCTTACATTCCTTAGCATTTTTGTATTGTCGTCAATGTCATAAACGTCACTAGTTTTGTTGTGTGAAAGCAAATTAACCAACTAGACGTTCTGCATGCATCAGTATCAATGGTGTACAACTTTCTCAGTGCCAATTTGAAATATTATGGGATACCAATACTTATGAGAACAAAGTTAACAATAAATACGGATATTTATCATTGAATGTTACAGTAAAAAACATTTATTTTGACTTTCATCTACCATAGTTGCCAAGTATGTACGCAATTATAAGAGTAACGCACGCAAGTGAAACGAGACTTTAAATATATGGCTTGTTCCAAATCTTATATGCAAAGTAACAATTACAATATGAAAAGAGAGCCCTTGTTATATTTTTTAATTTGCAAGGTAGTTCTGAAGAGTACCTGCTGTTCTACAATATTGACTATTTACATGTAAGTCGTGTTGCAGTAGTGGCTAAATCCGGTATGCGCGAAGAGAATTGATTGGGATTCGAGATAAAACAAAATTGATATTTTCGCACTATGCTCGAACGCTTCTCTACATTTGGAACAACTAATTATCTCGCTTGTTGCAAACTACTGATTATTTCAACGATTAAGTTAAATTGCATTGAAATATTGACATTTACTTTATTAGCATTAAAAAGCAACATATACAAAGGAAAACGGATTTGATGTTCGACATCCTGGTTATCCCCTTTCTACATTTATATGATTCAGAGCTATTTATTGTGCGAACGTGGATTGGTATTGGAATAAAGTTTACATGCGTTACATGATACTGAGTTTTTGAATTCTGTTAGCAGTAGTATGACTTGGAATGATCACCATGTGAGTATGTACATATAATTGTCAACATTTCCATGAAGATACAATTATCTAGAAATTATGGAAAATTATAACATCCCCGACTTCACACAATAAGATCTCCGATCTGTCAAATACATTTCCATTAATGACCATTAATAATGATTTCGAACATTGTGAATTTCAATGCAAGTTTCAATAAAGAAACCACAACACATTCTGTTCGCCTCCACATGGTTAGTTTGGCTAATAAAATTAATCGCATCTAATAACGGGATGCAAATTATGGTGTATGCGTAACATTACCTTTAAATTAATTTCAAATGAATCATGTGTGCATCGCAGACAATATCATGAACAAAGACTTGGAAACTTTTATTTTCTTTCAGGAAATATTTGTTAGCCAAAAGTGCCAAAAGTATCAGTTCTGAAATAATATCCTTATGCAACTTTCATGTGGTTAGTCAACCAAAGAGTTTATCCAATCGATGAAATGTGATATTTCAGTACCACCAACTGTACATTTCTATAAAAAAAGGAAAATACTTATCGTATAATTAATGCAAATAACTATTTGTGTTTAAACATATTAGTATCTCTACATGTATTACTTACAACAATCCATCCTGACAATCCAGCTAGGTATTTACCCTCGACAGCAACAAGTGGACTTCCACCCTCAAAATATCTGTCACTGGATTCATTTGCAGTGTCCGGGCACATATAGTAGCCGCAAATCATTGATGGCAGGAAAGCTGGCATATCAAGGTGTGGTGGGCATACACTATCATCCATGACGGGTAGTTCAGCCTTTTGAAGTAGTTTGTAGGGATCCCCGTATTCATCGAAAGTCCATCCAGTTGAGATAACATTTCCCGATGTTTGCTGTTCTCGCTTCGGAAGCGGGATGGGTGAAACGTTTTTATTAAGGTCAAATGGACAGGCAATTTTTAGCACAGCAATGTCGTTAGTTGATGAAAAAGCATTATAAAATGGGTGAATATGAGTGCTTGCAGCCCGACGAGTTTGCTCAAAACCACTCTGGACCAGTAAGTTAAGATCACCAGCAACAACTGATACCTTCCTAAGATGTACACAAGTTGCAGTTGTAATAATGATTTGTTGTCCTTTGATGACCACTAAGGCTCCGCTGCATATTTGCCTGTGATAATCATCATCAATGATGTTTATATGGTAGGGAAATTCTCCTTGCGTGGCGTTTTCTCTTTCGGTTATATAATTGGGTCGAAACCCTGATTCGATAGTGTGTTGAGCTATGAGAACATGAAAATACAAATTTATTTTACTTTGAAAATTAATTTATACGACTCACTTAATTTTAAATTAGCTTACCACTGAAACCTGATAAAAGGCAACAGACTACAACGGCAACCACAATTTTAGCCATGTTTTTCAAGAGCACTTGGATTTGCGGGCTACAAATGTAAAACTACGCTGATCCATTGTAGTTTTGATGAACTTTATATATACACCTAGAAATCACAAAGGCGTTTATGGTGCTTGTTTCAATTCAATTGCTTGGGTCATTTTTGCTATGTTCATGTATGCGCTCATAAACAACCATCCACAATACAGTTCAATCAGAAATTATCATCTGAAACGATTACTGATAAGAATGATGAGTGACTTTTAGTCTTCACAGTAATTTGCCCAAAACAGTGGAATTTTGTAGTTGTAATGTTTAACTAAAAACTTGAGTAGTGACGTTTAGTTGTACAATTCATTGTCCGAGTCATACGTTTCAGGGAAATGCCATTTTTATCACTTTTGATGAAAAACAACAAAGCTTAATTTCTTTCTTCTCCGTACATATATTGATGGGATATACAATGTTTTCAAACCAGTTCTAATGTGAATGTGGTTGCTGACCTTTGCCCTCATGGTTGACCATTGTTCGTATGAGCTGTATACGTCTGTTTTCAAAAGCTGTCAATATTTAAATATGTCGAACGCAATGATAACAAAATTTAACTTTCACTTAAAAACAACGACTTTTACCTGTGGGACCTGAATAATTCGTTTTCCTGGAATCATGAACATACTGAGAAAATGGGTTTTGGAATCAGTGCTTAAATTCAGAGATTAGCGTTATGAAATTGCATGATACGAATCATTCTGCATATCAACACAATAAATGTAATCGGATTTTTTTTGGCGTTTTATGCTATTATTTTTTTGCTATAGTGTAAGTAACATAATACATAACATATGTACTTGCGAAAAATATAATCCCTATGTGAGTAGACACATTTCCGTCATTATGTTAAAGATTGCACCAAATATTCATTCGAGTTGTTTAAAGATCATGCTACTCCAGTGCACTTTTCTATAAATTCTAGTATCTGAATTGAAAATATAATGTTAACTAGTATTTGGTCGTCCCTCCAATGAAATTGATCTTAAAATATGGCCCTACAAAACAAAGTATATTTTCCTATCTAGCATCGTGGTGATTATTTTAAACTCTAATCTGGCCGTTTTTGGTTGAATTCCTATGCGAAACATGTCTGTTCACAATCCCAACGGCAAGTTATGAATATCACACATATCTTAATTGGATCTCACTATCTACATGCACCGTTAAGACATATTTTTGCAAGTTTATTGCCCACTTTTTATGATGCACAAATTCCCGTTGTCTGAAGTATGTAGTGTCATGATTTTCCAGAGCAGTTTGAATAATATGTTGTTACTATGGCGAGGGGACTGCTGAAAACCGAGGAAAGGGATGGGCGTATATGAGATGAGCAGGAAAGGAACCATGGTGTATTGCTTTTGACACGACTGAATTCGTAAATTTATATTGCCACTTATATACCCAACTTCATACTTTATCAACAGTATATCCTTGCAATTTGAATACACCCAAAACAATTCTGGGTTAAATAATTCTTATTTTCACCCAAATAATAATTTACCCAAATGCAAAAATATTTTCAAAAAAATGTCCATGTTTAAATAAACTAGTAAGGTGTAACCTTTAATATATAACTACCGGAAGAGTGATACATGCCCAAATCACAAATTAGGTTTGTATTCGATCGTTAAACTATGTTAGTGAACCTCAACTTGAACATCTAAAACGATTTGTGGGAAAAAAAATTACCACTTGGTGACCCCTCTACTTCGACCCCCCACCCAGCCATTATTTTACCGATTTGACCCATGGTCCTTTGACTAAAAATGATCCTCATGAACACCTCTATCCATTTATACAATAAAAATTTTCACGCCTTGGTCAACCCCACCACCCCCCATTTCGACCCCCCTACTTCCGGTCAATGATGAGGTATCCGGCTGAAAATCAATAGGGAACGTCTTTATGGGTAAAGGTATATGCATGCCAAATTTTATCCAAATCGGTCAACGTGAACGGAAGTTAGAGTGGGTACGGACACACAGACAGACAGACAGACAGACAGACAGACAGACAGACAAACAGATCAATCGCTATAACTACCTTTTAAGCATTTCATGCTTCCGGTAGTTAAAAATAAATTAAGAAAGCATTTCTAATGTCCAGAAATTGACATATTTGGTTCATGAACATAGTTAAGAAACTTAAATAAAAACCATATCAAACGTGTTTGTACTCATTACAATTTCCACCTTACTTGCAACTGCCATGTGACGGGGAAATCATTTCAAATTAATTAGACCACCACGGGACGGGACGCCCACGCTTATGAAAACTCACTACCCGCAATTATGAGATTGAACCTTAAATAATCATAATTATGATAAAATATCAATTTTGATAAAAGTTTGTGATAAGTTGATGTGATGAAACAAACGAGTAGTAACGACCTTGATATATCTGCATTTTAGTTTCTGAATCAATCAAATCAATCATCAACTTCTAAATTAATAGTGTCTTCACTACAATTTCATTGTGATAGTCATCTGTATGTACTATGTAGTAATTGTGTACTATATTTTTGCTGCTGCCATTTTTGTCATCCCAATCCATCTATGCGGCCAAGATTTTACCAACAATATGTATAAAGTTGTATACCTAGTGTGATCTACTGCAGGTGCTCATAAATAATGAGTCCAATTTATTTCATGTATTCATGCATTAAGTACAATAATTAAATGGTCTATACTAATTTAGCTAAGCTAAATATGATATGGCTAGTAATAAAGTGCTTCCGTTGATGTTCATTCGGTCGTTATGCCGTTAGTTGGCAACAGACTAGGTAATACCATTTTTCATTAATCGAAAATCTCCATGTAGCCTACATAAGTACATTCAACACTGCCCTCAAACATTTTGTGAAAAATTGAGTTCGATTAAGCAATCAGTAATACTAGATATTGTAAGCTTTTTTCTAGATTCATGTAAAACGATTTTAAATCGTGACACTAACTGGGATCTCTTATGTGATCCCTCGAAAAGGACAGATAAGACTATGAAACCGACAAAGTGCATCACAGTACCGGTTCATGAAGCTAGCCATCAAATCTGTGTTCCGTCCATGGTGCAACTTTTCCGTTTGGAAGATTTATGATTTATTACAAAAAATTCACGAGGCATTTACTGATCCTAGAAGTGGTAGGAAGGGGCATATTATAAATCTCGAAACGATATTATGCGAACAGATTGTGTCTCCATATGCGGAAAAATGATGGAGCAGCTTCAGAACGGAAACAACTTCAAAGATAGTTCTGAAGGAATAGTAATTAATTATATTAGAGTATTTTGCCGGGAATTTGTACTTTGGAGCAGAATTTGTTTCAGCAGTTTCTGGAACATTTGCAGGTTGATATCTTTTCGTCAATGAGAATGAAGTTCAAATCTGGGACCATCGGACATTAATTAACAATTTGTTTCTACTTTGTTCTGGCATTACGTAGGGATTTCCAAAAGTAGTGAGACGACTTTATTCTACTCTCATTTTAAAACCGTTGGGCGAAATCAATCAGCGTGTTCCACATATATTTCCTGGACCCTTGCCCACCGTTTCCGCATTACACCAAATGTCCAGATACCATTGGGCTAGAGTACCGTGCTTCTATGTTCAAAAATCCAAATTCCCGTTTTTTCACGTTTTTTCGGTATTACATTTTAAATGATGCTACAGATTAGCCAGGACTCGCTATAGTGCTTGCATTTTGTACATATATTGTTATGATGAGTCCATCGTTCATTTCCAGTCACCATTTCGACGCATGATATACTCTACGTCCTTTGAGAGAAAAGTGCTATTTTGCAGATTTGCTTGCACTGAAAATTTGCTTTCTCAAACGTAATGTCTTCCGAAATGCATCCACGACGGCGAAATAAAGGTTCAAAATTAAAATCCAAGTACGTCCACACATTCAGGGGATTTATGTGAACCATTTATGATATTTCTCACAACTGGAATTGACTGTCTAAATCGACGACAGCTATCCTTTTAGTTACAAATCTCTCATCGGTAACACTAAGAGTTTGTCTTAACTTTGGCCTGTTTTACAGCGATAGGCTAGCTCTTTTAAGTCGCCGACGCCACCGATCGATTGTTGTCCGTATTGGCACGGGATCTATAACATATTTTGAAAATAATTGTCATTTTAACTGGTGGAAATACCGTCCGAGAATGGTTGCATCACTTTCTCACGAACATCTTACGTAAACAAAAAAGATAATTGCAGGTTTAACAAGCTCTACCTCCAGATTGGTAATGTCAATCGCAACACGTAGGATGTCAATCGAAAGACCAAACCTTGGTCTACCCGTTGGTATGAACACGGTCTGAATTAAAGAATCCGTCACAGGGATATGCCTTGTCAAAGTCGTCTCATTACTTTTGGAAATCCCTCGTATTCTGAAATGTTCCAAATTTATAATTGCTAGGTAGAATGACATGGCACACTAATTCAACAAATTAATTTATCACCTCTCGTAAAGGTCATCATATCTTGCCTATATAGAGAAAACATACTACAAACGCACACAATTCAGTCCCATCTTCAACTAGTTATTTTTACTACATATTAAATAATATGTAAACAAACGATACACGAATAGATATTTAGCATAGGCAGTGAAACACTGCTGCTACAGCTTTTCACAAACGGATGCGTAACATAACATCATAATAACCTTTCCTATATTATGCCAACTGACACGTACAAAATGCATCATGAAGCTCATAGCAATAGCTACTTTCGTATTACATACCACAATACTTTTACTTTCACATTGCCCGAGTAATAATATATGTACAACGATTTTACCAACAAGGTATAATGGTAATTATTTGTAAGTTTGCAATGTCTTCGCTCGTCGCTTCTCAGACGCTCTTATTATTACAACATTATATGATTGCAATAACATTTTTTTATTTTGCGCATCGCATCTCGTATTCCAGTCATTTATTATCGAGTTCATAATCACTTTTAACCGTTTAATGAACTTGTTAGGTAATGTATGATCAAATTCTTCTGAGAGGCGTTTCAAGCTTACATGGTTCAAAAATGCCTTTCAGTGTTTTGTCGGATTTGTATCCGCAATTCCATCCCATGTATCGTTATGAAAACTAGGACGGGTGTAAACCCGAAATAAAAAACTACCGGAAGCACGATGTATGTGAAAGTGAGAAATGTGACATTTAGTTCAACGTTTAAAACGCTAATCTTGAATTTTTCCATCAATTTCCGAAATAATATATTTTGACCCTTTGTTGACCCCTAAGGGTCATGCAGCCACCACAACGAAAGTTGGCCGAATTGACATATGGTGTCGTGAGAAAAAATGATCAGCATAAAATTCTCTATAAGATAGGCGAATAAAAAATTTTTCCCATAAGAATGCATGGTGACCTCATCCCCCGCCATACCCGTGGGGTTGACCCCCGGAGGCCCAAAATCAATACCGAATTTTCTCATGACCTGGGGTACCTCTATGCCAAGTTTGGACCAAATCGGTCAATGCTAACAAAAGTTACAGTGTTTACAGACTTACGGACACACAGACACACAGACACACAGACACACAGACACACAGACAGACAAACAGATCAATCGCAATAACTACCTTTATAAGCATTTCATGCTTCCGGTAGTTAATAAAGTTGAATTTATTATGCAAGTCGTAAGTCGAAAAGGCTCCCATTTCCATTTTTCGGAAATCCAGGACACTCCTGTTACATCATTTACAAGGTAGATCATCATCAAGATTTACAGGGGCCTTCCACCACTCTCTATATTATCTTCACATCACTAAATGCCTTATTTCAGTTTGCAGCTATTCAATGATTGAACTTCCTTTAAATCATGATACAGATACATACTAGGTACATACAAGTTTAAAGTATAAATTAATGTGAGTACAAACTTCGTTTTCTATGTGTTTTACAAGGAATCCGAATAAATGCTTTATTAGCTGCAAAACTGGTTTCTAGAAGTAGCGCCGGAATTTATTAGGTGTTTTGAACTACACTTCATCATGTATACTATAGTTGTTGTGACCAATTCTGTTGCTCGTATTGGGCTGTGTGAACTCCAATTAATTTAATTGGTATTACTTCAGTTAAAAAATGTTTGGAGTCAGTCAGACCGGCTTGGACAGTCAAATGGAAAAGACCCGTTTCAGTTTTAAGAAATCTTAAGTGCTGGGATCCTACACATATAGTCAGTGGCTTTGTTTCCCCCAACTTTATTTTTACTTGAACAGCATACATAATGAGTACGTACAATAGTGCCGTAATGATTCCGCTGCCCCCAACACATCCATGCAAAAAATGTTATCCATCCAAGCATCATCAGTTTTTTTCAGTAACACGGCATACGTCTGCTGGACATACATGCTACATGCATATATTATCAGAATGTTTGCCATTTCGTTTTACAACGAAGTCCTGAATCTTCAATACATGGTTGCAAAATTAATGAATGCATAGCAGGAATGCAGAATCATACTCGAGCTTCTTCATTCTATGAACGGCCTTGACGATAAATCATCCCATGCACAGGCACTATCCGAGCATTTTGGGGCCCTGGTGGAGGAATCGAATTTGGGGCCCCTTAACTATATTAATATTTTGATATATACGGCGAAGTTTCATTAGTGAACTAGCTTATTTACAAAATATCTATTGGGGCAATGTATCGACTTCCAGACTGATGATTTTGTCCACTACAAAATGCAATAGTTATTTATAGAGTGAAATAGTTATTTATAGAGTGAAAAGTGTAAAATGTATCTTTTTTGGTATGTCATAGACCAACAGAACGCTTGGAAATTCATCTACTGAGCGGCACGACTGATTCACAATCTTTCCATTTGTACCACTCGTTCCTGAGTCACAAGTAAAATTCCTTTAACTTGTCATTGCCGCTCCGGTACGCTGAAATTGTGAGGATTTACTCTTTTAGGTATTTTTTATTTTCACAGATCCCGAAGAATTGAAAGAATATTTCTGAAATTAACGGACACTCAAATCAACACAGACATCGCCAAAACTAAGCTGAAATTACTCACTAGTTTTCTATTTGGGAGTGTCAAATCATATACGCAATAATTATGTTGCGTTACAGTGTTGAATAAAATTTATATATATATAATGGTACGCACGTCTGTTCGTAATTTTAATTAACTAAAGGTAACATTAATCTGGCTGCAACCAACGAAATAAACCACCATGATGATAATATTCAGATCAGCCAACTTTGTTTTATACCTTCCGTCTTTGCATATAAACCAGCTTTTTATGATGAAGCCAATATTCGTATTCAATTCTATTATGAAGTAAGCAATTTCAAGCTGATTTCGACTACGGACATTTGTCATAATCACAAATGCAATTCAATGAATATTCTTATATTTACGTATACAGCATTGTTGAAGAGAATTTCGACGCCGCCATCACATTTCCTTTACAAAAACATCTCCCATAGTACAAATTTGTAAAAGAAGCTACTTACCCATTACACCAAACGTCATGCGTCACATGACTGCTTTAAAAATCAACTACTGTTAGGGTTTTCTATAAATATTTACAAAACAATTGAGTTAAAGTAATGCAAAAGCAAATGCGTAAATAGTTCTGCAAATATATTACATGCAAAGAAGGCATACATATTTATTTAAAGTGAAATCACAAAACCTACAAATAAACTATAATGGTAATGTTTTCTTTTATTTGACAATTCTTAACAGAATTGTATAGTTACTACAGATCACTGGTTCTTTAAAAAGAGTGGTTTAATGCAAACTAATTTTAACAAACGTTTGTTTCATTCACACGGAATTTAGATTTCTTTCGCTTTCTTCTTTATTTAATGTCGAGAAATTGCGCTCGTGAGACACCTGTACCTGCTTTAAGAATGCATTCTAATTATGCCCGGTTGCATACATGGCATGTAACGCTTTCAACCATAAAAGTTTTAAGAATTAATTAGATGTTAAAATAGTTGTGCCCAAATGCGGGTAAATTGATTGTTCTAGTACAATTCATATAAGCTGCAATAAAATAATCATTTTTATTTAAATAGATGGAACGATGAACTTGAAATGAACCTATAAGGAAGGACAATCTTGAGTTTTTAATTAAATAAGTTGCTAAATAGGATCACGAATTCAATTCTACCAATCCAGACATTTTACTTGAATTCGGGTCTCGTAATACACGTTTTTGTATTGTTCTGGCTTGTTCTTGAAGCTGTTTCTTTGCAAATGAGAAATGCAATGCAAGTTATTTTTTTGGAAAAACAATAGTCTGTTCATCTTATGATTATTTTCAGAACACGATGAATGTTTTAACTCAACGTGTTTCTTATTTCCTCGAAAATCTCAAAACCTAACATTTTTTGAAAGCTTATCAGTGGAAGCAGTTTTCTCATCGGTCGTTTAAACTTTACATACTTGTTGCCATTTCTTCAATCAATTCGGTCAGAATAATTACTTTTTCAAGGCTACTTGCAGCTTAACAGAAGCGTCAATGAGAGGGCCCATTTTGGTTTGAGGGCACACTTCGGTTCACACCCTATTTTGGTAATTTTATTTTCCTCGCCGTGGGCCCCCTTGAACCTTGGGCCCTGGTGAGCGTCACCAGTTGCCAGTAGCGTAGTTTAGGCCCTGCATGCATTTTGTGCAACAAAATTTTATCTTCCCATGCTCATAGTCAATGGTAAAAGAAAACGAAACGAATGTATTATGCTAAGTAAACGTGAAGGACCGTGCATCAAATGCCAGCCCATCTTAAAGGGATAACATTTTTTGCTTGAATCGTGCCCCAAATTGGTGCGATATGGTTAGTATTGTGATCTTTACCACAATAAGAACGAATGGAATGCATTCATACGCAGTTTTTATTTATTCTTCTCTTCAACTGCAACTGGATTGAAAAAAAACTTGTTGGTACATTCTATTCCACTACGCATTCCAGAATTTTAAATTCTGATTAGTGAAAAACCGGCAACAAATTAATCTATTCCTGGTATTACCAGGCTGGTAATAATCTAAAAGTAATACAACACTGGTATCGGCATTTACGGTCAAACTATGTCATTGCTTCAGTCATAAGCGAATTTATTTTCATAATATCTGGGTTTATAATTATTTAGTTTGTTGTCTTGGAGATTCAGGAGGGCGCTACAAGAAACATAGCTTCATCATGTCGGATGAACATGGGGATTGGCTCAAACGTATTTCCAAATTGGAGGAATTGGTTTATGCACAACGTTCTGAAATCAGGTTTCTCAAGGAGGAAAAAATCAAGGAAAGGGATAAACGGCTGGCATTCAGCAGGAATTGAAGGATCTGAGAGATCAAAACCGGCAGCATATACAAACAATCAATGTGCAAAATGAACGGATTGAGTCTCAAAACCGGAGAATTGAAGCAGATGCCGAGACAATTAAAAAACAAAATGAGGGAATAAAACGATTGACAATGGAAAATGGGAAATATTCCAAGGTATTGCATTTGTAGTTCAAAATTTTAATTACGACGAAATTTTAATTAATTATTTTAAGTTTCACCGACACAAACGTGCGGTATTTTGACTTACATTCACTACATGCCACACCATTGCCGCTAACTACTGTACATTTCACACGATATTACAGGAAATTAAAAAATACAAGAAATTGTTGGAAAAGCGGGAAACTGAGCTGCTGAGCTTGAAAGATGGTATTGAAGGAAAAGCTGAGGAGGAACGGACGCTTGCAATGAACAAAATTAAGGCAAAGGATGATGAAATTTCTTCTCTGAAATCAGAAGTGGATAAGCTCGAGAAAGAGAAACAAGAGTCGCAGAGGAAATCTGCTAGGGAGCAAATGATGGCTGGGGATGGACTGACGAACAAAACTAAAAAGCGGAAAAATAAATTTCGCGAATACTGTAATTGTGTGCAAAGTAAACTAGTAACTGGTGCAAGTCCAAACTCGAAAAATTTTCTTACTTTGTTAAGCGCCAAACTGAACAATATGACAATTCTGCCAGTGCTGCACAAATTAATGTTTAATACCCTTATCAATCATACCTATGAATAAAAAGATTAATATGTCAATAAGAAACTAGATACGTTTTATCTATAAAGTGCTTGCACCTTTGCGACAAGGCCTATTTCAGTTTGTTGGTTCGGTGATTTATTACACAAGGAATGAATTAGACCATTGTTATATGTATTCATTGCTGTTATATGTTTATACTGATCACGCTTAAAATATCTCTTCAATAAAACTACACGCTATTATTATATACCTGGAATGTTATTAATTTAGTATTTTTTTTAAATTCTGCAATACAAAATCATATTCAAATAAGTTCAGATTTCAGCAACCCGCAAACGTTGTCACTATGCTTTCTCCACGACGATTCATCCAGGAGAACTTAAAAGCATTTGCTTTTGATTACGTATGTCATTTCATCAATGTCTTCATTATGATTATCAGAATCAATCATAAGTACTCAATCAACAAGATAAGTGCCGTAAAGCGGTCTTCAATAAGAAGCAATGTAAGAAGGGAACGATTAGAGCGCATGGAAAGTTTTAGTCACTTTACTCTTGTTCAATGCATTATAGTACGATGCATTATGCGTAATCGATATAGAAGCGAGACATATCAGAATTTTTAAACTAATTTAAAAAAACAGAGACAACAATCCAGTTTCGAATTCTTTTACTTTCCAGTTTCACTTTGTTGGTTGGTAGCAGACTCTCACGGTTTACTACTAATTTTATAGTCGTAGTTGTGCATAGGTAAGTAAAGAAAGAATAAGTGTGGCTAAACACACTTATATAAAAAATGTAGCAATACAATTCAATTCAAAAGTACTCTGAAGTGACATTACATGACTGATTATCGGTGAAGTGCTCCTTATACTGAGAAGTGAATCGAATTTCATTCCAAGTAATCAGTAGATGGAATTAAGCAATCTAGATTGGATTGTTACTGCACTTGATTTAATCGAGTTGATTTAATCATTCTGTCTCCTGTAGCACGTAAGAGGACACGCTATTAGCAATCAACATGACTTTTTAATAAAACTTCAAATCAACCGAAACTCGATTTTAACCTCAACAATCATCAACACAGTGGTTAATTTATTCAAAGAAGTAAAATAGTATGTAATTAATTGTAAACCTTTATGAAACGTTTCAAGCTATTCATTTTCAATTATACAACATCCATATATATTTCAATCACTCAGAAAGTCATATTGTTTTCAATACTATTTACAACGCATTTTAGCAGTGCATGTTACAACAATGTTCCATTTCTACATTGTCGAATTCACATTCATCACACACAGCAACAATGACACAGGATAAATAGGCGACTGTGCAGAACAAATAGAAAACACGGTAAGACTTGGCTGAACTTGAGAAATGCAGGAGATACATGCGACGCAAAAAAATTTATTACCTATATTGCATCTTAAGAAGAACCAATCCGTCCAATCAAGAATAAAACGTTTTATTAAACATAAGTGGATTCCGGTTCATCACATCATTTTAATATAGTCTGAATACCCTGACTGAAGGAACAAAAATTGTTGATGAGTAATCCCGTGTTGCTGATATATGAACATTATGATCATCATACCTAGTCGGGATGGGATGGGCGAAGATGCGACTAGTTTCAAAAATAAATACGCTTTTACTCTCGCGTACTGCGAAACTACCCTGTGATGTGATTTATGAATTTCATTATGGCTTTTTCTGACATCAGAAGCGTTTGCGATAGTAAGGGGAATTGAATCACAGCTCTACAGAACTGAAATAAGTGTAAACGTTTCTCTTGCATTTTTGTTTATTATTTCGTCATGTACAAATAATTTCTACTCATAATGCACATTTAAAAATACTTGTCATTACTTGGTTTTCATACAGCTTCCATCGTGTGGACAAATTATTTTGAGAAGTTGAAAAATGTCGGATAAGATCGAGGGCGTGATCCAAAGCGTCAGAGATTTGACCGCATTGGTTCAACAGGAACGGGATCTAAGAGTGAGTATGCATCAGGAGTTGAAAGAGATTAAA
>RBVU03000153.1:0-14957 GCA_004115045.4 Sinella curviseta
AAATTCAAAGGGAAAATTCAAAAGGGAAAATTCAAAGGGAAAATTCAAAAGGGAAAATTCAAAGGGAAAATTCAGAAGGGAAAATTCAAAAGGGAAAATTCAAAGGGAAAATTCAAAAGGGAAAATTCAAAGGGAAAATTCAAAAGGGAAAATTCAAAGGGAAAATTCAAAAGGGAAAATTCAAAGGGAAAATTCAAAAGGGAAAATTCAAAGGGAAAATTCAAAAGGGAAAATTCAAAGGGAAAATTCAAAAGGGAAAATTCAAAAGGGAAAATTCAAAAGGGAAAATTCAAAGGGAAAATTCAAAAGGAAAAATTCAGTGGGGACAATTCAAAAGGGAGAATTGAGTGGGGAAAATTCATAAGACCATTCCAGAAATAAACCAAAAACGGCGACCGGTTCCAGATTACGGAATAAAAACTGCGAGAAAATAGTGGGGGGTAGACATGTAGTACCAGAAGTGGTGCGTGCATTTAGGGGATCTGTTAGATGCCCATGAATATGAAGTAAATTTTCGACTTGTCACACACTGTTGCGTAAAGAAAGGACAAGAGCAAAATCAATCAAGGGAACAAGGGAAGGTCAATTTCTTTACCAGAACCAGTTTATTGATCCTATTCGTCGTTGTTTCATCATTACATGATGTATGTATACATGGTTGATAGTTGCCGTGTTTTACATTTTCTGCTACTAACATATATTAGACGATAAGCGTTTGAACACATTGTCAGACAGTACAGCATAATTTATTTAATTGTAAAAAAATAGAACAGTATTGTTGGTAAAACTGATATAAAGATTGGACCTCAACAGTTCTAGCAAATAATTTCTGACATCAAAATCTAGGTAGTATTAAATTCCCTGATTTACAATGGCATTATATATACTTAGACTAATGATTACAAATCGTAACAAAACTATCTCTAGAATTGCAATATGTATTGCTATTATTATTTGTATTGAATATTTTGGACGTCAGAACGAAAACCATTGTCAAATGGACGCCTGATTACAAACGGTGATGTTCAACATTTAATATTGTATTTTAGTAACGTGTAGAATAAATACTTATAATTACATTAATTGTACAATTTCGATTTAAGAAAAGTTGGCATTGCTCAATTGAGTAAATAAAATTAATGAGACAGTCTATAATTAATCAACAGTACACAAGATTCAAAACTCTTTTCTATAAAACTTAATCTGACACCTTTTTGTAAGAGGCTCCTATAAATGAAAGACTATGCTCCCGTTCCGTTGGACCAGTTCCTATAGAGTAAATAAACAAGAACCAACATTAAACTAAACTACTTTTGTGTCTACTAACGTTTTATAAATCTCATATTACAGGACTATGGTGTGGAGATTCAAATAATCAATCTTACCCCACAATGTTCTCATCGTATCTCTTCTTAGAGTGTCTCTTCTTGGACGGCCCCGCGCCGTCATCTTTGTTTCTTCCTCTTTTTCCACCAGTTGGTTTTGGGGGCTCAATTGGTTGGAAAAGGGTAACTTCCGATGGTGGAGGGGATGCGTCCCTACAATAAAATGGGGGAAAATATAACTTCAATTGTCATTCAATGCGCCAAATCGCTAATTAAATGAGATGTAAGAAGTCTTCAGTCTTCAAGATATTTTCCGTGTGACATACCTGGCGCGAGTGGATCTAGTCTTGCTCTTGGGACCAGGTCGTCGCTTCTTTTCCTTCTCCTGCTTGTGAAATTGTCTGTGATTATCCTTTTCTGCAGCGGTAAAGGTCTTGCCTGGACATTTTCGGCACTTAAATTCCAAAACCTCTTCCTGATCGCTGCCGGCTGTGCCTTCCGTATCAGACATTTTACTGTAAGAATTTAATTAAAACAGTAACATTTAATCAAAAATCAACAACCCTCTTACAACACGTTACAGCGCAGGTATAAGTTGCAGCGTTTGATATCTCTGGTGTCACATTAACAATGTATAACATGCAAAGCCGTGTCCTCGAAAATGGGAAGGCGTGGCAGTGGCAAGGCAAAAATAAATCACCGTATACTCGAGCTGACTAGCCGTCATATTATTAAAGATATTGCGTAAACTTTGACACTTTTTTCTAATTTATGAGATGAAAAACTGGCGAGTGAAGCAAAACGAAATTTGTTAATTAAAATTGCAAAAAGTGTAAAAAATCCACGACTCCGCCGCAGTTTTTGTTTTGTAAGGTAATCTGAAAGCTTATTAATTACTGACTAATGACATAGGCAGAGATGTGGTTAGATGTAGTGTAGTACATTGAGTGAGTACATTCTCTAACTTCCCTTCGTAAGTACAGAAATGAGAAGTTTCACAGGTAAGAATAAATTTAGAAACCTAGTAGATTATTAATGGGGATTTGCTGATTTAAATGTCAATGGGCTTTGAGAAAAATATCAATTTTTATTGTCTTATTTTACATTTTACACAACTAATAAAGTTAAAATTTAATCAGATTTGACACGACACATGCTTGTGCTTTTTATGTATTTCAATTTTCAGGAATTTTAACGCACAGATGATCATAGCATTTTAAGGCTCTTTCAGGCTTCAGCACTGCGACATCTATCAACCTAAATTAGATTACCTAATACTAATAGAAAAATAGAAACCGTCTCGAAATGTCAAATAAAAAAATTAATCGCTGGTCAATATCAAGTAACTGCTAAATGTGTAAATGAATGTACCATCAGGATATTATACTTAAATTTTTGTACATTATAAACATTACCCTCCATCGCCAGCAGATTCTTAACCAGACCAACACTAACAACAATCAGTTTAAATAAACTAATTATAAGTCGATCATTCCACACAAGGTGCCTTGATTTACCTTTTTTTGTGGAGTTCAAATATTGAAGTTTAAAAAGTTCCAACTAATCTAGCAATCCGCCAAAGGTTGAACGTGACGAGAGGGAAGACGAGTCAAAGTCCTACTTTTTCGGCGTCAATACGGGAAGTGGTGCAACGCATCAACGATCAGAAGTAGCGATTAGAAGTCAAGCTCAAGCGGACTAGCAGACTTCTTCTTTTAATTTTTGGCAAGTTCACAGACTAGAACGCAGTAAAACTGCGATTATTGCTTTTAGTCTAATCTTGCTAAAAGTTGAGATGATACCACAAATTAAAAAATCTTGTACAACTACTCTCTGGCTGGACACTGTTAATACTGTATTTACGAGTACTACTGACTCACTGACTGCTAACTTTGCTACATACAAACTGAACAATTTGTTCGTTGAGATGATGATACTCAACTTAGCCCCATCCAATACTACTGTCACACACCTCACACCAAATCTTTCTAGAATCTCTAGATCCTGTAAAGTACGGAATACGGAAGGACGTGAGATTTACTTGCTGCTACTAAATTGGCGGATTAATGCCGTTGTGTTTTGGAGCGAGTTCCCTCGCCTGCTATCTTTCTTTTTCCAGTTCGCTTTTTTTCTGCTGCGAGTTGCGATAAAAAATGCACAGTAGGTAATTATGTAAAATTAAAGTAAAATATTCCAAAACCCGAAAAAATGCAAATTACATTAGGTGACATGAGTTTACGGAATGTACAATCGAACATCGAACACACATTTAATTGTATAGTTTTTTCTAAATTCAGCGCTCGCTAAGTGAGGCTCTCTTCGTGTTCGTAAATAACATAACGTAACCTCGACCTCATCACCTGATTGTAGTGTTGGGCGATGGGGATGAAAGTACTCACTCGTTGCACGATGGTTTATTAGTTAGAATCAAATCCTGTCCTGTCTCGCAGTATGAGACTTGCAGGCAAACACAACAGACAAACAGAATCCACAAGTAAACAAAATGCAACGAGGGATGGAAAACAGATGAGAGAATACAATAGATGGATTGGAGGGATAAAAATTGCGATGTGTTGTTTGAGCAAATACACTGACTGAAACGACGCGACGAACATTCGTTCATACGCAAGTAGTACTATTGAATAGACTAATATTATGGCCAGGCCCGTAGCGAACTTTTGGACAGCCTGGCCGCCAAATGTACGGCCCTGTGTTCTAACACCACAAATACTTTCGTTTCCAAAATTGATATTCGGATTGTCGATATTCAGATTATTACGTAGCTGAGACGAAGTTGAAGCGTAGTTATAATTTTAGTTTGTTTGTCCGTCTGTCCGTCTGTCTGTCTGTCCGTTCGCGCTATAACTTTGATACGCCTTGACGGATTTTGCTGAAACTTGGTATACAGGTTCCTTATAGGATAAGGAAGATCGGTATTGAGTTTGAGGTCAATCGGTCAACAGGGGTCGGAGTAGGGGTCAGAGAGAGGTCATATGCTTTTTAAATGGCAAATTTTTTTCTTCATGCATTCTTATAGAGAATTGAACGGCGATCATTTTCTCTTCAGGAACTATGGGTCAATTCGTGTTACTTTGACCTGTAGAGGTCAAAAAGTGTTTAATCTTCATAAACTTTTTAATGTTAATAATGTCGCGAGAGAGATGAGCGAGAGAGATGAACGAGAGAGATGAGCGAGAGAGATGAACGAGAGAGATGAGCGAGAGAGATGAGCGAGAGAGATGAACGAGAGAGATGAGCGAGAGAGATATACGAGAGAGATGAGCGAGAGAGATGAACGAGAGAGATGAGCGAGAGAGATGAACGAGAGAGATGAGCGAGAGAGATGAACGAGAGAGATGAGCGAGAGAGATGAACGAGAGAGATGAGCGAGAGAGATGAACGAGAGAGATGAGCGAGAGAGATGAACGAGAGAGATGAGCGAGAGAGATGAACGAGAGAGATGAGCGAGAGAGATGAACGAGAGAGATGAACGAGAGAGATGAGCGAGAGAGATGAACGAGAGAGATGAACAAGTCATGAGCGTTGTCATTTGATGTCGTTTGATGTCATTTGATGTCATTTGATGTCATTTGATGTCGTTTGATGTCATTTGATGTCGTTTGATGTCATTTGATGTCGTTTGATGTCATTTGATGTCGTTTGATGTCATTTGATGTCGTTTGATGTCATTTGATGTCGTTTGATGTCATTTGATGTCGTTTGATGTCATTTGATGTCGTTTGATGTCATTTGATGTCGTTTGATGTCATTTGATGTCGTTTGATGTCGTTTGATGTCATTTGATGTCGTTTGATGTCATTTGATGTCGTTTGATGTCATTTGATGTCGTTTGATGTCATTTGATGTCATTTGATGTCGTTTGATGTCATTTGATGTCATTTGATGTCGTTTGATGTCATTTGATGTCATTTGATGTCGTTTGATGTCATTTGATGTCGTTTGATGTCATTTGATGTCGTTTGATGTCATTTGATGTCGTTTGATGTCGTTTGATGTCATTTGATGTCGTTTGATGTCATTTGATGTCGTTTGATGTCGTTTGATGTCATTTGATGTCGTTTGATGTCATTTGATGTCGTTTGATGTCATTTGATGTCGTTTGATGTCATTTGATGTCGTTTGATGTCGTTTGATGTCATTTGATGTCATTTGATGTCGTTTGATGTCATTTGATGTCGTTTGATGTCATTTGATGTCGTTTGATGTCATTTGATGTCGTTTGATGTCGTTTGATGTCATTTGATTGTATTTTTGTATTTTTTAATCCCTCAGCTACGTATTTTCCATCGCGGTTTAACGCGACTAGTTAATTACTCCTTTTGTTATCATGCTTTATTTTGCTGCGTAAACATTTAATACTTTAAAGAACAGTCAACAGTAAACACATTTAAAAGAATTGTATAAGCCGTATACCACACATGTGTGGTGTATATGAAGCACTCTACAGAATAGTACAGAATCATATAGGCCGTACTGCAAAGAATTCGATTACATTACATATATTTCCAAGGAAGTTCTTGTGCTCTAATCCACGTAATTTTATAGGCCGTAAATACTTCAAAGAACTTTATAGGCCGTGCGCTAATGAATTCTACATGCAGCAAGAATCATGCACGTGGGTTTACTTAAGTAGAATATTTTCATTAAGGCTATCTTCGGCATCATTACTTGTATGGAAATAAAAATGCCATTTAAAATACATAGTAACGGAACTAAGACTCCGTCCCAGTGAACAATACCACCCACATTTTTTGGAGGAACTACCCGATTATCTCTTCAACTATTAGAACAATCGACTATTCCTCTTCACGGTTTGTACTTTAAAGTCTTGGCATTATGAATCCGTCGAATTCATGTCCATACAATAAATGACCGCTGAGATACTCCCATTTAAAAATAGCAGGTGGGAGATGTGAATATCTAAGCGGTCATTTATTGTATGGACATGAATTCAACGGATTCATAATGCCAATACTTTAAAGTACAAACCGTGAAGAGGAATAGTCGATTGTTCTAATGATTGCGGAGATAATCGAGTAGTTCCTCCAAAAATGTGGGTGGCACCCTCCTCTGGAGGGAGTCTTTGTTCCGTTACTATGTATTTTAAATGACATTTTATTTCTATACAAGTTATAATGCCGAACAAAGCCTTAAGTGTCGAAAACTTGAGACACTTATGCGGATGTTTGTCCGGGTACTCGATATCTCGTGAACGGTTACGAATTTTCAAACTATCTTCGGCAATCGATTACTGGTCACCTGAACTCGGCATACTAGCATTTTGAACTTCATCGGTCAACGGGAACCGTTAGAAGCCATTACAACTTTTGAAACCTTTAATGACAACCTATGCCGTTTGAGGTGTCATTCGATTCATATCTACGAGTAACTCATATTGGTAGTACCAATTTGGCAGGGATGTTGAGTACTATGTTATAACATAGTACTCAACATCTCTGCCAATTTGGTACTAACATTTTGACCCGAACTGTTGCTGACGGTCATATTTTGGTTTTCTAAATTACCTTATTTACCCACGATTGCGAATTTTGACATTCTCTTTTCGACAATCGATATTATATCACTGTACCCGCCTTAGGCTTGAAGTCCAACGGTCAACGACAACCGTTAGAAACCGTTAAGATTTGAAATGTTTCAAATGAATAATTTAGGTCCCATTTTTTAGAAGAAACTCAAATCCGGTTTCAGTTCTTGACAATTCGTAACTGTTACCTAAAACGGCATTTAAAATTTTACATTTCGTTTTGCTTTCTTTTTACACTTCTTTTCAAATTTGCTTCTATATTCTTCTATATTCTATATACTTCTATATTTCGATTGTGCGGTTTATTTTTTCTTTAGAGACAAATATTTTTTCTTACCACGTCTTTCTTACCATTTTTTCTAGAGCGAACGGCCTGGAGCGGTCGCTTCATCGTCGTTACGGCCCTGAATATGCCAATCTTCAAGCCATGCATGATAAACTTTCATTGAAAGTCCACCACTGTTCTCATCATCGCATCGCATCATCGTGTTGTAGTAGGTGATTTCGCGAGGATTGACGCAGTCAATCCGACGCGTAATCATTATTGTATGAGTCTTCCGGAGTCGGAAGACATCAGGTATGAATATGGTGTAGTCATTGTTTGAGAAACCGGGAGAAATGTCTTCCTTTAAAAGTTACAGCACGTTGAAGAAAAACGAACTGACCAAGCAGCTCTCCGTCCAACAACACGTCATTATTTCAAAGAGAACGAGCGTCTTGTCAAACCGCATATATCGATAATACAATCTGAATCCTGGCGTGGGTGGGCGGGACCTGATGTCTTCCGACTCCGGAAGACTCATACAATAATGATTACGCGTCGGATTGACTGCGTCAATCCTCGCGAAATCACCTATTGCATTTCGTCTTACTCCATCTACATACATCAGGTATGAATATGGTGTAGTTTTACAAGTACAAGACGCGAGTTTCAATCATTATATATTGTGTTTTATTTTCTTAAAACATCCGTTAATTACAATCATCAATCCAAAAGTAATATATTCCTGACAATCACTTAGCACACTATTTAATAATATATATTACAAGTTAATAAACAATAAGTTATGTACAAATCCAGAACAAACCCTGGATTAACTTATATCTAGTACAGCATTAGAAAAACTTTCATCTCTTCGAATTGGTCGGTTATAAAACCTTGCAAAAGTACCTGAGTTTGCAGACCAACCAACATGCGATAATATGGTGTCAACACTGATGCCTTTTGCTGCTGCCTTGGAAGTGGACGCATGTCGGAAACTATGAGCGTGGTAACTTGACACATCGACCCCGCCTAATTTAAGCAACTCTACTAACCAATTCCCAATTGTCTGGGCACATACAGGCTTATGAGGCTTATTCAACCCTAGAAATAAATGTCTACTGTCCCCTCGAAAACTACTTGTTAACTTAATATACGTTTCTAGTGTATCTACCACACATAATTTTTTATCATTATATTTATGAAGGCTAATTACAGGGTTCCCTTGTGATGGGCGTGTGGTCTTTAGCATTGCATCAATAGTAATCTGAACTGGGTTACTCCACAAAATCTTATCAATTTTTATATTAGCAAAAGTTTGTGTACGCTGACCTGTCACAAGGGCCATCAGGCCCACTAACTTTAAAGTTAATTGCTTTTTATTTAACATTGAATTTTCATGCCAGGACAAAAAAAGTTTTAATAAACAATCTGCGTCCCAAGTGAGGCTATAACGGGGCGCTGGAGGACGTAAACGGAATATGCCTTTCATGAACTGTTGTATCAAAGGAACCTCCCCTACTCTAATGTTTGAGTGTAATGATAACATAGACGATAACGCTGACTTGGCACAATTAACTGTACTATAACTACCACCATCGTCATGAATCCGTTGCAAGAATAGCATAACATGGGCAGGTGCAGGCCTCCACTTGTCAATACGTTCTCGTTCAGTAAATACCGACCATTTTCTAAAAACTGACTCATAATGCTGCAATGTTGATTTTGCGTAAGATGCTTCCAGTGTTTTTATAACTGCATCCGGAAGATTTAGATCTGTAACTGCTTGCTGTATAATACTGCTGCCATTAGGTTCACCTTGGTACTCAGAGCGTGTGTTCTATTTGAAAATGGACAAAATAATAAATTCTCGTTAGATTTAAAATGTAAGATTTTTCCACGACACATCGCCTTGTATTGAGGATACCAAGTCTGTGCTCGCCAATTTGGGGCTACAACAATTCCATACACATTATCCTGATTTATTTTTGAGAGAACACGACCAATCATACAAAACGGAGGTAATGCATAAAATTTACTTGCCCATTTAATACTAAATGCATCGACGGCTTCACATTTTGGATCTGGTAGCCATGAGACATAGCGCTCACATTGATTAGTATGAGCACGTGCAAAAAGGTCAATAATAGGTGTGAAAAAAGACCTTTTAATGCAATTGAATTTAGACCTATCTAACATAAAGTCACTCGAATCTGGTAAATCTCTAGACAGACCGTCAGCAGCATTCAGTTTTGTATTCACGTAAGACGCTTTAAGTAAAATGGTGCGCACTTCACACCACTTCCAAATTAATCGGGCTACTTCATTGCATTGATTAGATTTTGTTCCACCATATTTATTAATGTAACTAACAGCCGTTGTGTTGTCAACCCGAACTAATAACCGAATGTCATGTTCCTTAACTAAACTCTCTAGCCCATGATACACCGCCAGTAATTCAAGCACATTCAAGGCACTCCAGCTTCGTTTTGTTTTCTTATTTCCGTAAATGGCACCCCATCCCAAAGTGCTAGCGTCCGTGATTAGCGCCTTATCAAACTGTTCTGAACCGAATTTTCTAATGGGATTATCTAGGGCATGAATCCACCACAAAATGTCATTTTTACTCTCGGGTGATAGCGTCATTGCCGATGTGTACACCCCCTTGCTCTGGTGGAGTGCAGCTATTTTTTCATGTTCTAAAATTCGAATGTACACGTGGTCGTAATTAACCGCAGGGGTAGATGCAACAAAACAACCTATCAATTCCGCTAGATCTTGTATCTTAACCTTATCTTTGTTGAGCAACTCGTTACATTTTATCTTGATTTTGTGTGCCTTATCCACAGGCAGCCTAACTACCATTTTCAGCGAATCAATGTGGAATCCTAAATATTTAACATTCTTTGATGGAGTAGTTTGTGACTTTTTCCAATTAACTTCTAGTCCCAGCTGCTCTAATAAAATGGACGTGGCAAAAATGTTCGCATTACACTGTTCCTTATCATCAGCTACTATTAAACAGTCATCTAGATATGAAACTGAGAGATAACCCTCACTTCTTAGCTTAGCCATAACAGGTTTCATTAATTTTGTAAAGTGCCACGGCGCATTATTGAGGCCAAATGGAACGCAGGTAAATTGATAAAGGACACCATTCCAACGAAAACGCAGAAATTTTCTACTTTGTGGATGAATACTGACTCTATGGTACGCATCCTTCTGATCGATAACCGCCATGTAACAATCTTTCTGCACTAACGTGTAAACTGACTTTAAATCCTCCATTTTGAAGTGAGGCGCAGTAATAAAATTATTGAGATATTTTAAGTTCAAAACAAATCTACGACTACCATTGTGTTTGGGAACTGTAAAAACAGTAGATAAGAATTGACCTTTTTCATTTTCACAAATTTCAATTGCCCTAGATTCTAGTAGCTTTTTAATCTCGTCGTTAACAAACAGAATTTCTTTAAGTGACATTTGAATGTACGTAGGCTCTTTATCTTGCACGGGCCGAGTATGGAATGGGATTATGTACCCTTTTACAACACTCAAAATAAATTTATCTTTGGTTAAATTATTCCAGGCCGTGTAAAAATTCTTAATGTTACCAGCTATACATACCGAATCAGGAATTAGTTCTTTTGCCGATAATTGCCGGCGCTCGGGCGTTGCTGCGGGTACTGTCTGCTGAAATTCCCCCGAGGACGAAACCCGTTCCACCGACCTCGATTGTTGGGGAACGGGCGCTGGTAGTTTAAATTCCGAGTAAATGGTGGCCGTTGGCTAATATTGTAGGGTGCCGTACGATGACGGGACAGAGCAGTACTGCGGATCACAGTGGCCGCTGCTTTTGTTGACTTGAGCGTATCTGTCAAGTTATCGCCAAATAAATATTCAGACTGAGGAATCTGGCTGTTGCAAATCCCGGTATAATCGGGGTTCAAGTATGGTTTGATCTCTGAGCGACGGCGGGCAGTTATCTCTTGCATTTGATGCCCAATTAAATTGCAGCTATCCAATCCCATTTTTAACAATTCACTTGCCATGTCCTTCGGAATGAGTTTGGCACTTGCAGCCGCTGCAATTTTGTCACTGATTGACGCTAGAGCCGTTAATGCCACCGATAAGCCTCCTTGTGTCTGTTGTAGCTTTAAGTCATTCACCCTTGGTCTCGCTGTCAAATTTTGCCAGATTTCTGGGTTGACCTTAGGCACCTTAAATGATTTGCAGTTCTCTGGAATCTTCATTCCTAATTTGAGACGTTCCTCTGTGTCTTTTGACAACTTTCTGATCCCAGTCTTATTAAATGCTTCTGCTACATGAGCGCTTATTGGAGGGGCAAAAGATTCGTCCACCTCCACATCCTCAAGTGCCTTTAAAATTGCCTCGTCATCATCGTGTGTCACTGTTAAAACCAAGTACAGTAAATTGGTGCCTCATTACATATTTATGAATGACCTTCAGTCTTTTTCAGCTAAATACGGCTTAAATAATTAGGCTAACTAACGATAGTCCCTTTCGGATCCAACAATATTATCCATCATATCTTTAAATCCGTCCAAGGATTCATGTTCTTCGTTCCCATTCAGGGATGCGTTCGGATTAGGCGTTCCACCTCCTAAGGCGTCGTCTTGATTCGTACCACTCATCTTCAGTTTGTGCGTTCAGCACACTTAACTGATAAAACAAAACAAAAGTTACGTTTGCTTCTAGTTGTTAATCTTATCGATTAGTAATATTTAAATAATTGTTGTCAATTAATGGTGCACTTACTGTGCAAGCACTTTGTCCTGTTCAAGGATCACAAAAACGGAAAAAAGATCAACAAACTGCCAGATCCTGTTCAAGGAGTCACTGGCCAATTAACTTGCTTAGAACTTGTCCTTCTCCTGTTCAAGGAGGGTAAGGTATTTACTTAATTAAAATCTCATAAAAATAACGAATTATGTACTTTTTGTTGCTATCAGTTAAATTTTTAACAATGACACTATTCAGCGTTATAATAGACTACTAGAGCTGCGCGATAATTTTAATTATTTGTAGTTAAAATTAATTAATCACTGTCACAAGCTGCTTGTGACATTTCTCCCTTGCTTCCAAAAACAATAATGACGTGTTGTTGGACGGAGAGCTGCTTGGTCAGTTCGTTTTTCTTCAACGTGCTGTAACTTTTAAAGGAAGACATTTCTCCCGGTTTCTCAAACAATGACTACACCATATTCATACCTGATGTATGTAGATGGAGTAAGACGAAATGCAATCTAATGGCCTATCTACACTGCGGCTTGAGCAAGCGCTTACTTCAGCAAGAGAAAATTTTAAGTTACCCCTGACTAGAACTCTTGTTTGGTTAAGCTGCTTAAGCTGATAAGGCATTGCTCAAGTAACAAAAATTAAGCAAGCATCTACACTTAACCATGCCTCAAGTAACTTCATTTGTGACCCTTGTTGACCTCTATTGTTTACATTTGCTTCCTTACTTTTTTACAATTTTTAAATGAAAGTGCAATGTTGTTTCATTTTTTAAGAGTTTAATTGCTATGAAATATTAAGAATGTAGTTAATAGATAGTGAGTTAATTTTAAAACAACAATGATCAGCTGATGTTCCTGATTGACACTTGCTTGGGTCAAGTGAGTAGCGTCTACACTTCTTGCTCCAGTAAGGTTAGCTTGCTCAGGCGTCCTTTTTTGACAACCTTGCTTAAGCAAGCTCCTCTTGCTCAAGCAAGCACTAATCCAAGCAAGGTGCTGCTACACTTAAAAACTTTCTCTTGCTTAGAATTTCTGAGCTTGCTTGATCTCTGTGTGTAGATGGGCCATAAGGTTTTCGCTTCGCTGCTTACTCGTTGATTGATGATCTGGCCTGCAGAATCTTCCCAATCTCAAGGTATACAATTTTTTGCTGGGCAAGGCATTTGTCAGTCAGTAGTCTTACTGTCGTAACTGTTTTCGAAGTATATTTCCCCCTTAATCAATGTTTGTATGTTGCTGGATGAGTGGATTAATTCTCTATGTGATTTCCCAAATCCTTTTTACATAAACTTCTGAGATGCAAAGCTGGACATATCCCTTAGGAGCTCATTCTCTAATGAATTTGAAGCAACCACAACGTTAAATTTCTCTAATAATTTAGATAATACCATCAAGTTGGAATGTGGAATGTCTTCTAACTGTATGTATACTCTACTCTGAATGATTCGGGGTTGGGGAGTCCCCAATGGGACTGCTATCCAACGTCCTTGTACTGACGCCAGCCAAGACACAAAGACCAATTTCTCCCTTCCAGAACACAACGTCGCAATCCCCCCGGGCACAATATGCACCCTCCAAGTCAACGCCATAAAAGTGTTATTCATGACTGCTGCATTAGGGGTGAATCAAAATGCCGGAAATTCAATTTTTCGAATTACAGTTTTGATAACAACATATTCCGAGTTAGATTTTATTGCATAGAATGTTCAGGTGACAATGTGTTGTAAATTACAACTTGTAATTCGTCAGGTGTGTGTAATTTCCGATACCATACTCGGAAAAACTTCGAATTTTAAAATTTAGCACTAAAAGTTGTACAATGTAATCACAGATTTTGCAGTAATAATCAGTAATTTAATAAACATCTGAATTTAAACGCATCATTATATAATCTGTAATTTATATGTCAAAGTAAAGAATCTATACATTCCTAAAATTACAAAGCCAGGTTGGTGAATTTGAGGTTACAAAAATGAAAGCAAAAATGTGGGATGTGGTAGATAAAAATACCTAGTCTACACTGTAGCCAGGATCTAAAATGCAAAAAATAGGTGGAATCTCAAGGGATTACGGATAAATTGTCCACTGAGCGGAATGCTAAACTTACTCAGATACTTCCACAAAGCAATGAGTATGAACTATTCATCAAACTAATATTCGTTCTGTTAGTATTATAAGTGTACCTAATATCATCCCTTTCATACTGACCTGATTCTAAATTTAATTACAATTTACAACGCACGTAGAATAATATTGATACTAATAAATATGTTTATTATGTATGTACATACATTCTTGACATCATGGACAGCGCTTCTCAAGTTATGTAATGTTTTAAAAAACATTTTATATATAAAATATTTTATTATTGTTTTGAGTAACAGCAGTTCTGCTGATGATGATTGAGTTGTAGAAGTGTGAATGACTTGTAAAATTTATGGCTTTATCAACTAATCTCCTAATGATTGTACAAAATTAAGTGAAAGAAATTGAAAGGGGTTGGCAATTAAATGATCGGCTATTCCCAAGATGCATGATGCAAGGACAAATTAAGAAACTAATGTAAAAAATATTAAAAAGTGCATCTTATTGCGACGTTTGATTGTAATCATCCTAGCTGATTTCACCCGTCCCGGTCCCAGGTGCTATTGGCATAACTCACGAATTTTAAATTCGGAATTTATATTTTCCAAGTAGGAATACATAAATTACGCCAAGGTTTCATATGTATGTTTATATGTGTAACTATGAATTTATTTAACTGTACTGCAGCTAACCTACTAGAGAATAGAAGTCGCGTTTATCGGTGTAATCCGACGCGTCTGCATGGCTTACTTATTTGTCTCCTGCTCTACACTACAGTTGACCGTCTCAATTTTCCTCAATGTTAACAAATCCCAGCTTGCACCTCAACAGTAAAAGGACAACCCCCATTTTAACATCCACCCAAATATAATATTCAGACCTCTGATTTGGTTTATTTGTGTAATACAGATATATGTCTTTAGATGGATACATAAAAACTATCGTGTCAAATTTAGGAT
>RBVU03000154.1:0-14898 GCA_004115045.4 Sinella curviseta
CAAAATGTTAATTAATGTTGTTAGTTTCAAATTCCTGTACTCAAAGTTGCCCCTACCAAAGCCCAGCTTAATAATCCCATATGTATGTAACAAGCCCGTGCATGTATTTTTTTTGGTTGCTCAGTTACCCTTTTACATTATTGATGAGGTGATATTATACGTTTAAACTTTTTTTCGTACCTAAGTGAGCTTCCAATTCACCAGTTTATGATCTACCGACTACACTTTGCATCGTACTGAACAAGGAAGAATATATTGTCCAGTAGCCGCTACTGAATTGGAGGCTCACTTAGGTACGAAAAAAAGTTTAAACGTATAATATTACCTCATCAATATTGTAAAAGGGTAACTGAGCAACCAAAAAAGTTTACGCTATCAAAACGAGATGCTGAAGTTGCGAAAATGTAATATAAAAGTTTCCGTTACATAAAAACATCATATTTAAACAGCATTCCGATTGGAGAATTCCAACATGTTTCAGCACATTTAATGTGAAGTACTATCATGCTCTCCTATACGAACTTGAACAACATGCAACAGTTTTTATAGGAATAACTAAATTTTAGTACAAAACTAGCATTTGCAATGGCAGCAATATCAACTATGATCGTGGAATCTAGGAGACCAGTGTAGCCCTTGAAACAATATTGATTAAGAACAGCCCGGATGTTTCATCGATTTCCTTCTGCTGTTGATTACCGAGTGAGAACTGCTGAAGCTAGAAGCCATTGCAATTTACCAATATTACTTGAAGAGACTGGTATTCAGTAAAAATTACCTCTTATTTTCCCAGTAAGTTTCGCTCAATTCTTTCTCGGAAATACAAAATTGGAAACACTTGCAAAAATATTATAGAATACATTTGTCTTTTTGTCATTTACAAATTTCTTCAATAATATCGCGTCATTTAAAAGTGGAATACAGCATAGCTTAAAAATTTTGCGTGTCGCTAATATATTTTCAATTAACACTATGCGCACCATGAAGCCAACTTCGTCAGTTTGTGGATTTAGTAATACGTCCGTAGTTCTAATTCTTACCGTCCTTTTCCATGAAAGTTTGGGAGGCAGTGAACACCCTATATACGAAACATTCAGAAACGCATTAAAACCAGTTTTTGCAAAATTGAATAAAAATTATCAGCACTTTGAAATTTCGTTTCATTGTTTGATGGCGACGTACTGCACTTTGTATCGGATAGAGTTCGTGTCATGACGTTCAAAAATTATGGAGGAAACATTGGAAGAGAGTGTCCATTCAAATACACTCAGCCAAACCATGTCATACTCTACGCGTTCAACGGAAATTTTACTACGCTGTCCGACGTACTTTCTACTTTTATGGAAGCAGTTATGCACCCGACAACACAACTCATCGCAACTCAATATGCACCTTATAAATTTGGATTCAATTCTGAACTCCATCGTTGGTATGAAAATATCCCTGCTTCGAACCTGTGGATTTATCCCAACACCAAAAACCGTTTACAATATTCTTTTGCGGGTGCTTATGACTGTCAAGTGCAAGATTGGGTTGACGGTTTGCTTACAGTTCGTTTCATTCAGCAACTGGCTAATCCCATATTATTTCATGAAACCTACTTCAAGCGAATGGACTGTGGCAAAATTCAAATAATAGCTGAGCCACCCATGCATGGTACGAACTCCAGCGATTATTACGGCAGCGACTCCATTTGTACCCGACAATTGTTTACCTCAAAAGAGTTCATGCGCTGCGAAGTGTCAGCATTGATGGCGATTATAATTTCAAACATACACAATATTACTGCACGTTCGAATGCCATAGCAAGAGAATACAAAGGATACTTGATGCAGTTTATTGATATTGGTGCACAACTTCCTTACAGTTATATGTGGAACATTCACGAACTGTACGGAACATACACCGGATTACACCATTTCACTTCCAATGATGAAGTCTTGATTTATTGCAGAGACATTTTGGAATTAAGGCGAAAGAATATTGACTTTATCGTTTGGATAGAGTCCTTCTCCAATGATATATGGTTATCGCTCATAATTACAATTATAACAATAACAGTCCTTACCAAAAATCTTTCGATTGGCCGGTACGTGTCCGATGTAACCAAATTTTTGGATTTGTTCGGGGTGATCATCGGAAGTATCACACCAGCGTATTGGAACAAATTCAAACTCTTTGTCATTCTTGGCATCATTGGTTATTTCGTCTGCGAGTTTTACTCAAACGGAATCGTAAGTGTGCTGATTCTGTACGAGCCGAAAACGCCATTTGACTCTTTAAGAGGCCTACTAGAAGAAGGATATAAGATCCCTTATACTGGCACGACAAAGCATTGGGACGCATATTATCACAGTTTTAAATTTAAAAAGTTGGACCACGTCCTTAATGAGAGCTTTTGCCACATTGCCGACAGTTCTTCTTCCTTCAATACAACGGCGTTTATTGATAAAAAGTATGCACTATTAACAGCTAGCGACAAAATGTACGAGACGGTGCTGGCTACTAACTGGAAATTTGAAAATGAGACAGGAAATACAAATGTGCAATGTTTTCCGCTGCTGCAGGATCCCATCGACAGCAAATTTACCTACGTGGAAGCTTACTCGCTCAACAGACACTGGATCATTCAGACTATCTCAATAATTCAACAGAGTGGCTTACCCGACAAGTGGGATAACTGGAGAAGTTTGGCGTACAGACTCTTCAAAGGCTTGCCCCTTCAAAACCCCAGCCTGAAGCCCGTCACGCAACATGGTGATCAAATTCGTCTTGCAGGATATTTGGGTATTTTGTCATTCGTCGGTTCGTTGTATGCTCTAAGCTTACTTCTCTTTATAGGTGAAACTTGCATGCAGGTAATATGCACTAAATTGGTATGGCTCATAATAATGTGCAAGAGGTGGCTGAAGCGAATTTTTAACTTCTGTTTGTTTGTCGGGATGAAATTTATCATGTACTGCTTGAAAAATCCATAGAAAATGCACCAATAGTGGGTAAATTTATTAACTAAATATAGCACTCTACCTGAGTACGTTACTGCAAACTTTATTGTTAGATGTAAATGCTTAACTGCTTATTAAAAACAGATAAAAGTATCCAATGAGTTATGCGCTTGTGGGTTTCGAAAAACTATCTTTCGACTTATTTGTCATTACAAACAGCAGTGAGAATTGTGTCATAAACTCGAATAAAATCCGAGTATAAATATTCACGTTCGTTGCTCGTCATTTGACAAAACGCATTACATATTTAATTGTTCTCACCCTATCCCAATGATTCCGTTGGAACTTTCGCGTATATTTTCAGTCAATTCATTTATCTGCTGATTATCATCGCGGTCAAAAACATCCTTAAGATTTTCACTTAGGAGGTCCCAACCTGGCGTTTTCCATCCGATATTAATGTTTCCTGCAGAGTAGCTGCATGAAAATATTGAGTGTTACGCTAATTACGTAGCGGAGAGTTGATGCGCCGTCCATCACAGTGTCACAGTGTCGTCAGTGTTGCATCAAGTCGGACCATTGCATCCAAAGTAAAGTTGATGGTATAAGACGCGTTATGGTTCAATGGCTCAGGAAAGGCTACTAAAAATGGATTGATGGACGACAATGAATTGAGATGTCAATTTTGTAGAAAACTTGAATTAAAAAAAGATGAGCAATGTTTCTTTCATTAGTTGGTACATGTAAATCAGTATTTATGCCAAGTAACATTACGCAAAGCAGCAGTATGCAAAGTACATATGTACCTACTTTTTGGACATACCTTATATCTATATAACATTAGCTAACTTGAACTATCAATTACGCCCAAACGGTTGAGTGTTGAGACAAAATATTTTACATGGTCTCTTAGACCATACTAGAGAACGTCTGAGCAAAATTTCAGCCAAATCGGAGGCGGATAAATTAGCAATCGCCCATTGTTAGTATAAGTCACCTGATATAAGTATGAAGGATCCATGTAACGCACCACCTCACAAGGGGAAGGAGGCTTGGTGCAAAAATATTCCCAATGTACGAGAGAAATGGGAAGAAAGTCCTGAAAACAGAAAAAGTTCAAACTCATTGTACGAATCCATGAAGATTTTCCTGTACTTTGGACAAATCCAAATCGAACAACATGGAAAGTTTACGTGTCAGGTATGAGATATACGACATAATTTTATGTGATAATATTTGAAAAACTAATTGAATTATAATGTCGATTTTTTAGGAAAGGCTCCCTCTCCGGTATAATGCCAATTCTCGTCATATGCACACTGGTCATCTACAATGTGATCAATTGGTACGCGGTCTTAGCTGGGGAGCTTGAACGAAGTTCTCTAGGTATCGCTTGCAGCGCGGGTATGATTGTGTTCACATCCATGGGATTTTACATGACCGTTTTTATGTACAGAAATTTAGAGAAATTGCTGGGCTGCGTACGTGAATGGGAAGGGGTAAAAACGAAATTTGAGACAAGGGAAAGAAAGGTATTTGCCAATAATGGTCAATCTGATTGCATGCGTAGTATTGACCTCAGCCATCTTGGAAAATGCGGTATTTCATGCGAATGTCTATTTTGAATACCACAAACACTTGAAGGACGGAATCCACAATACATCCGTCTTGCGTGCCTATTGGCTCTCGCATAACTGGTCCCAATCAAAAATTATTCCTTACAGCAATTTCGTTTCTGCTCTATTTTTCGTTGCCAACAAATTTGACACTTATGCTATCAACTACACTCGGTCTTCAAAATAGAATGACCGTTTACTGGATATTTATACCCATGGCAAGTGGCACCACCGTGAATGCTCTGGAAATACTCCATGATGTCTGTCAGAAAGAGCATCTTTCGGGGTATCAGATAGCATCTTTTCGCTTTCAAAAGCGTTGAATTACTTTATTGTGTGGGTGGTCCTTTATTGAATAACGTAAATCTGGTTCTTCAAAAGTGTTCGACCTTTCAGAAACTACCTTGGAATCTACCCATTTAGCAATATATATGGGTCCAACAAGCCAAACTGGGGATTCTATTAATAAGAGCGACTGAAAATTTGAGTTTCTACGCAGTTTCAATAAATGCATGGTAAAAATACATGCTACATTTGTATATGTATATTACTACCAGGAATACTATAACGTTGCAGGGGACCGTTTTTCGATATGGCATGCCACATGCGATTCGGTGTACTGTAGGAGTTGGTCCAGAAGTTCCAAAAAGCATTCATTTACGCAATTCAATCAACATATCTTTGCCATACATATGTCTGTTTACCGGTTTATTATAATGCAAAATGTAGCGAAAACTTGCAAGTCACATCACCTATGTGTATTTGAGCATGAATTTCTGTAGAATACGTGAATACATTTTGACAGCAAATGTTTCTTGGGATAAAGGGAATATGTACTAACGTATTTATGACAAGATCGCATAACAGTTTGGGGAATTTCGAAGATTGAGGCCAGAGAACATGTTGAGCACAATATGGTCATTTGTTCCAATATTTTGTTTTGTGCAATATGTCAACAGTAATCATGAATATAGGTTAGTTTCTTCCCTGTAGCGGGTTTAACCAGTTAAACTCAGGTCTAGGAAAGCTATCCGTCTCGATTTGGTACCACGGAAACATACATATACATAATGCATGCTAATTAATGACACAACAGCGTTAATGGCCACAAACCGGAACTTTGGGTTCCGATATTCTCTGGCCTTAATTTTCGAAATTCCCCAAACTGTTATGCGATCTTGTCATAAATACGTTAGTACATATTCCCTTTATCCCAAGAAACATTTGCTGTCAAAATGTATTCACGTATTCTACAGAAATTCATGCTCAAATACACATAGGTGATGTGACTTGCAAGTTTTCGCTACATTTTGCATTATAATAAACCGGTAAACAGACATATGGCAAAGATATGTTGATTGAATTGCGTAAATGAATGCTTTTTGGAACTTCTGGACCAACTCCTACAGTACACCGAATCGCATGTGGCATGCCATATCGAAAAACGGTCCCCTGCAACGTTATAGTATTCCTGGTAGTAATATACATATACAAATGTAGCATGTATTTTTACCATGCATTTATTGAAACTGCGTAGAAACTCAAATTTTCAGTCGCTCTTATTAATAGAATCCCCAGTTTGGCTTGTTGGACCCATATATATTGCTAAATGGGTAGATTCCAAGGTAGTTTCTGAAAGGTCGAACACTTTTGAAGAACCAGATTTACGTTATTCAAGAAAGAACCACCTATACAACAAAGTAATTCAACGCTTTTGAAGGCGCAAAGATGCTATCTGATACTCCGAAAGATGCTCTTTCTGACAGACATCATGGCTTATTTCCAGGCCATTCACGGGAATGCCGCTGGCCATGGATATAAATACCCAGTAAGCGGTCATTCTATTTTGAAGACCGAGTGTATGCCGACATGCTCATTTTCATTGTTGCCACAAATTTCTACAGACGATTTCAGCTACACAATCAAGTCATGATGGAGTTCATTGCGGAGGCACGGACATGGCCAACCGAAAAGGGCATTTTGGCGTGGAAAATGATTGTGTTGGAGCATGAGAAACTTGGCGGATTGCTCAAATCGTTTGCAAACCTTCTCTCCCCGCTCATTTTTGCTTCTACCACAAACAATGTTTTCGTCATTGGACTTCACTTTTGTTTCCTTATGCGTCCGTCACAGCAATCTGATGAGGTCCCAGATGGACGCCAAGTGTGGCGTCAGCTCTACGCGACTTGGTCTGTGGTTCATATGGTGGCGAGAGCATACATCACGTATACCTCATGCGAAAACGTTAATCGGCATGCCCACGAATTTCTGCAGGTTTTGGAAAATTGTCCCGTGCAGTGTTTCAGCAAAGATGTATGAAATTGTACTATGCAATAATTAAACGTTCGTGTCATAACGGCATACTTTGCACAGGTCGAACGCACAGAGATGAAGCTGCGGACGGAGGTCCTTGGATTTAATTGCAGTGACCGATTCGTAATCACAAGATGTTTCATTCTGAAGGCACTTCATGTTAAATTCACATTTGAGATTGTGCTGCTTCAGTCGCCACACGCCGATCGCTCGTAAATAATAGCATACGCATTTAAAACAATTCCAGTGAAGCATTGCGATGGCTTTGCACAAGTTACCATGATATGAATACAGCACTTTTACCTTTAAGTACTGATTTACGTATTAATATGAAATCAGTAACCACCACAACTTCAAACAAAAATCGTTAATGATGTAACGGATATTTGTAATTTTGCTCCCGCCCTTTCGATCGTCTTGTAGGTAACACAAAGCCTTTCTCGTTGTATCCCGATGTCAATTTAATCAACCCTCTTCCATTTTATTTGATATTTCTGAACTATTTTTCGGAAGGGAGTAAATTAATACTGTTCGCAATGGTCTTCAACAGGGCGCTTATGTACTTGTGCTGTGCAATGAAAATTATGTAAAAATTTATGTAATATAATGTAATTAATAATGTAATTATTTCTTAACGCCGATTTGTAGAGAATTTGCGCAACAAGTCTGCAAACGTTACCCAGGTCGACCTTGTGTCAGTTCAGTAGTTCGCTTTGTGTACTTACTTGCGTATTCGGAAAATATCAAAGCTATGGTGATTCGAGATCATGATATTATGAAATCACATTACATTTTCCGTCAGTCAATTATATACATATGTATTTGTATTAACAGTATTATGAGTAATTTAAGAATTCTTCGGAAGGAAAAATTTGGGATTTCAAGCAGAAACGTGGTTCCTAAAGCATGATTTTCGAATCATTTGAAATAGTTGAAATGCGAATAATCGCATTTATAGTTTAAGCGCAGTGGTCTTTGCTCTTTCAGTTCGGGATCGGTTTTTATTGTACTTTATGTATACTATATAACCGTAATTTTATAGTAAACTTTATTTTTTTGAAAGTATTTGACCGAACTACAAAAATCCTGAAATACCTACCGAGATTATTTACTTGTGATTACGATGCCGAAGAGATTTTGTATTTATCTTTAAAATTGTTTGATTTAGAGCGGACCCCCCGCGACCACTTTCCAATATATATTGACCCCGCATTTCAATCTACGGGGTGACAGGATCAAACCAATGGTGTTAATATGTTTCTTATAACCCATTCTACATCTCCAAGTGGATGGCGTCCGAATTCCTGAAAAAAATGACGAAGCATGTCGAATACCCGAACAGTAGCTCCAATAAGTAGTAAAATGGCTCGCTCGCATCCATGAAAACATGTCTATCCGTTTTCCCTATTCACTCTGTACCCACATATTATTACTACTGGTGTCGCTTGAACTTTGTGTCATCATGACACTATCATGTTTCTGTAGATTAAAATGACATACGGCGGGTATTCGGCCGCGCACAAAATTTATTCGAAAGGTTTCGTGGCAGCTTAATAGTAAAGTACAGATTGGGCATAATGGGTGCAATATTTTTGGGAAAAAATTAATTAATAAAAGCGGAAGATTGAAGAAATTACGATCACAAAAATCTGAGGAGGCATATTTATCTTTGGAAGCTTGCACAAATAAGAATTGTCAACTTTTCTAATACTCATTTTCAGTACTTCTTAAACGCATGATCGCAATGACGCCGATCGGTACAAATAGTACCCACTGCAGGTTTTATTGTATCGTAGGTTCGTTCGAAAAATGGTAAGGTACTGGACTTCGGTTGATCAATTTGGAACCAATATAAAAGAAAGATTTTGCCTAAATTTTCATTCTTTAAACATCATTTTTTGGTAAAATATCGCATCGCGATAACTTTCTTGCGGTGTTGAATTCACCAGCTTAACAAAATTTGCCATAATAACTCTGTTTCAAGGTTTTCGCATTCCGAATTTCTCGAAGATCAAGTGACAACTGTGTAAACCAAAGCATTCTCAACATCTTTTGTACCGTGCTCACCAACCACCCATTATAGAATTTATTTCTAGATGCCACGTTGGTCCCCACGGTGTTGTCAGGAAGCAGAAGGAGCACCCGGTAGCATTAGACATACAGCGTTGGTACAGTAATTTCGTTTCGATGTATGACATATAGTCAGTAGTACTTAGAGGGAAACAATGTGGGTGAGGATTTCAGAAGCCAAATTGCAGGTTGTAATTATAATAGTGACAGTTGTAATTAAATTTCAAATGCTAAACTCGTTACAGTTTCACCTTAACTTTCTCATTGCTACGGGTTTAGTGATGTGTTTCTTGATGACACTTCAAAATATCTTGTATCTCTTTCCTGATGACCGAAAAGAAATGCAATTGATTATAACAGCTTGACAATTAATATAGACGATTGTATTACTGAATACCAAAACATTGATTGCCATTACAAAAACGGCGTCGTCATTAAATACAAAAATGGGAGATAAATTGTGATTTATGGAATCTGTATTATTGTAATTTGTTATATTTTAGGAACACGGTGGCAATGTTCACAATCCAATCTAAGTTATTCAGTTTACTAGATATAGTCCACAATTTCTTGTCTCCAATTGACCTGCTCTATATAAACTATTCTTAAATGTAATGTTTAGTTTGACGGAAGTGAAATCTGTCAAGGTGTTGTTAATGTAAAGTAATCATCGTTCCAACTTTCATCCTTTTTTCCGACATTTATTTCCAGTGAGTCACAATAAAAGTGGAAGAAATCAAATGAGACAAGTGTGAAGCTCACAATGAGAAGCAAAAATAAGTAGAAATATATTTTCTGAAGTTCTACGATTCATCCCAAGCCTTTTAATTTTTCTACTTGCAAATGCCATTAAATTCCTTTCTATTCAGCGAAAACTGTAAAAGTGACCACAAATGATAGGTGGAATATATTCATCTTGATCTTAACAATCCTTTGCTCTGTGTATTACTGCTTCCGAATCTATATTTCATGCATAGCATAACGCCGTCAAGGGTGAATTATGAAAACTGTTCGTTTTATTTTGAATTAGGTACTTTAAGCTCGAGAGTGTTTATGAGTAGTTTAATCGAACGAAACATCATGATTTCCATTCGATCTTTCTCACTAAATATAACATGAACGTCTTAAACATTACAGCTTCCTGTCAAGTAATCTTTTGCAATCCAAAGGATTGATGATAGGCAAACATCTTAATTATGAATCTCAGGATTTCAAGGAGATGAGGTACTTAGAAAAATTAAATTAGAGCTGCACGTTAGCGACAAGCAGATCCAAAAAGATTAAAATGAACGTCGTTTTCATCGTATACTACTCCACGAGAGCTGGTTTAAATTACACAAATAACGGGGTGCAGAATCCGAGACAATTTCCTAATTTTTTAAGCTCATTGTCCAAAACCATTGACGTACTATTCCTGGAAACGGAAGGCTTTGCAACTTTTTTTCCACATTTCGCCCATAATTGGTACATGGAAGCAGATCACTTAGCAGTACCCAAATTGCAAAAGAACAGCCATTAAACATTAATAAATCAAAAAATAAGGGCATTTTTTCAGAAATCGTTTGTGTGCTCTGTAGCTCACAAAACTTGACCTAGAAATGCCAAATTTGGCACAGCGGTGTAAAACACAATTCCGCAGAATGCGATTTTTTAGTTTTTAAGAAAAGCTAAATACATAAAAAGTTTTGGCGGGAAAACTATTTAATTCAAAAACGGTACACGATTTTGAATATTCGTCAACGGGAGCATAATTAGTACCTAAAACTACGTTTTGCGCTTTATTTAAAATATTACTAAACTTAGTAATTTGTCTAGAATTTGCAATTAAATAAAAAAAAATAGGTGCCAGAACACAATTTTGACACCAAAGTTTAACATAACTGCTGTGCATTCTAAGTTATTGTAGGACTTTGGTGTCAAAATTGTGTTCTGGCACCTATTTTTTTATTTAATTGCAAATTCTAGACAAATTACTAAGTTTAGTAATATTTTAAATAAGGCGCAAAACGTAGTTTTAGGTACTAATTATGCTCCCGTTGTCGAATATTCAAAATCGTGTACCGTTTTTGAATTAAATAGTTTTCCCGCCAAAACTTTTTATGTATTTAGCTTTTCTTAAAAACTAAAAAAATCGCATTCTGGGGAATTGTGTTTTACACCGCTGTGCCAAATTTGGGATTTCTAGGTCAAGTTTTGTGAGCTACAGAGCACACAAACGATTTCTGAAAAAATGCCCTTATTTCTTGATTTATTAATGTTTAATGGCTGTTCTTTTGCAATTGTACTAAGTGATCTGCTTCCATGTACCAATTATGGGCGAAATGTGGAAAAAAAGTTGCAAAGCCTTCCGTTTTCAGGAATAGTACGTCATTGCTACACGCTCGCGGGAATATCCATGTATGAGTATATACCAGTGACATCATACTGACGAAAAACGGGGCCAATCCAGAGCTTCCTTCAACTTGAGAAAATGTTCCATGAGAAAACATCTAAATCGTGATACTGAAACATCAATACTTACACATAAAGCGAAGTGTCATCAATACAATCTAACAAAATAAAATAAATCTAGTCAGTCGAAGTGCTATCTGTCGGCGTCATGATTAAGAAAAGTTGTTGAGGAAGGAAGGATTCTCAAAATATCTCAAAATAAAAGTTCAACGCGAAATTAAACGAATGCTGCATAATTTCTTGTTATTTATTAGAAAAAACATGCTTTCATTGGTGAGCTAACTATCTGCGTAACTGTTACGTTCATACTAATTCAAGTGAATGTTCAACAAGCCATATAGGTACTATTTGGTACAAACGAGAAATTGTCCCCTGCTGAATTTCGCTGGCAGGAGTACGCTGCCAGTTTCCTGCGCGCAATGAAATCATTACAGGATGCCCTTGCCAGTTAGTTTCCATGAAAAATCTGTGGCTTGATAAAAAGTAATATGAGGACTTGTACTCTGTCCGTTTTGTATTTACTCAATTGCACTTCTTAGAATATCCGTTGAGAATGCCGAAGTTTTTAGTTTTTTTGGATAAGGGGGAGACAACGTGGCCAAGTACGTCAGGACGATATTGTTAGAAATCTGTCAAAAATTATGTTCCTGGATCTCTTTTGTGTTTCAATATTTCTATACCCTTTGAGTTGTTATTTGTCCTTAGTGAAAACTCCTACTGCATTGTTTATCTTGGAATGTTAGTACTTCCCACTGGCAAAACGAGAAAAAATCAACTGCAAAGAACAGCTTAGCATTTTGCTGTCAGCAGCATTAGTGATGTGAGCATGTCAATTACTAAAGCAGAAAAATAATCAATGGCACGTCCGGTCGCATCAAAAACAAGATAATGGCAAACACGGCCTGTAATCGTAATTACGCAGCCCAGACGTGAGCTTGCGTAAGCTAAGCACTATCTTCTTACCAAAACAGATTGGAAGTATTTTTTCTAATTATTATTACTGTTGTGTGGTCGTAATTGCAAGATATCTTACATTGTAGCGCCATCATTACACTCTATAAAATCTCATCTCTCCTTGCCAACACAAAGATGCCTCACTGATTGTAATGAATTTGGGAAATTTTTTCATCCTCTCAGTAACCAAATAATTAAATACTTTTAACCTCTCTGAAATGTAATTTGTAATGCCGCCGATATGAGTATGATTACGTCGTACTTGAAACTAGTCGCTGCCAACTACTTTTCAGAAGCACTAAATCAGTTCGTGAATTATTAAATGGCTGGACGAGAATCTTGTATTGATTACATTTCAACACAAAAAACAGGTAGCATAATAAATGGAATAGCAAATGGAAGTTGAAACATTTGGAGGAACGCTGTGAATACGGATAATATGGCAGCCATGCTGAACATTACGGGATACGTACAAACTTATACCACATGCTACATTTTAACATATCTTGTACTTAAGAACACACAACTGTTAAAATAATTAGGAAAAATACTTCCAGTCTTTTTACGTAAGTAGTTATTGCTCTACTTACACACGCCCATGCCATGATTACGTGCATTCGATTATTGCGACGTTATTATCTTGTTTCGAAGCCACCGGATGTGCCATCGATTACTTTTCTGCCACAGTGGGTGAAATGCTCAATTCACTATTGCTGGTGACATCAACATGCTAAGCTATTATACGTGGTAGATATTTTCTCGTTTTGCCAGTGGATATTGCTAACGTTACAAAGCAAACAATTTAGTTGGAGTTTCTGTGCCTCTGTGCGCATAAGTAACAGTTCAAAACGAAGAAATAATGTAACACAAACGAGACCCAGAATTTCTTGGTCCGGAACATACTTGTTGACATATCTATAAATCTATCAAGCCAAGATATCGTATTGACTCACGTGGCCACTATGTCTAAACTTTATAAAAATTATGGCATACTTCACATATATAGATAGTAAGAACACTAAGAAGTGCAATTGAGCAAATTCAAAACGGACATCTCAAGTTTATCTCCAAATAAACTAGCAGGAAAATTCTGCGTGGATTACATCGCCGTGTAAAAAATCTGAAGCATATTTCAGTAGGAAACAGTTTCTCGTTCTCACTTAATAATAATTATATGGTTTGTTGCCCATTTACTAGAATCGCAGAAAGTTTCTCAATATTTCGTGTGTGAAAATACATAAGTTTTTGACGCCACTTAGAAACTATCAAACATTAAAACCTTTCTTATTGATAAACAATATGAAGTTATAAACTGGATTAAAATACCGTTATGACGTAAATAAAATATCGTACAAAGTATACAAGACTAGACCATAATTTATTATTGGAATATTTCGACCTGAACTACACTGTATTTGCCGTGACTGTGATCGGGTCGTGTATAGGTAATTGCATCTGAAGATAAACCTGTACTAATATTCAAACATAGAGCTTTGTGAATTGACCTTTAGTGCCAACGTTCCAAGGTAAACAATGTAGTGGGAGTATTTAGTGCGGCCCTGTAACAATCCAAATCGTAAAGAAATATTGCAAAACAAAAGCGCTCCAGGAACATAATTCTGGCGATATTTCTAACTCAGGATATCGTTTTGATTTACCCAAGGATAGAGTTTATCACTGGAATATTTCGACGCGTAGTAGACTGTATTAGCGGAGCGTGTCATCGTGCGACCACAAGGGTATATTAAATATAGTATATTCATTGGCAACCGAAATAGTTTCCGCACTAGTTCCAAATTTAACCTGATTTGCTAATGCATCGACAAGACATTTGCGACAGCAACATGATAAGCCAGAGTGCATTCGAAAGCCTTGTAGTACTTCTCATTAGTCAAATACCAGCAATTATGTGTAAAAATATAACTACCCAAAACTACTCCATTACACCAATTGAACATTTTGATCATCATTTGATAATTGACACTGAGCACGGAAAAATGTTCTTGCAAACCCAGGACTATTATCAAAACTTAGATAAAATCCAGGACACCACTTTTGACATTTCATTTCTCCTACACATATTTGAAAGTGCCAAATGCCACATAGTGATTGATAACTTTCCAAATGTGGACATTGGCCTGCCTGCTGCCGCTGTCACTCTCAGGAGGCCCTATGTTGCAGTTGTGGAGGATAAACGGATAAGGTATAAAATGTTCAGGTATACTCCCGCCTGGTTTCCATTCGGATACAACAATGGAAACATGACTGTCGGGATATACGGAGATGTATTCTACTGCAAAACATCTAAATATTTGCCTGCAACGCATGTGATAGGATGGAGTAACATTCATGACATTTGTATTATTCCAAACGCTTTAGACTACGCAATTATGACACAGCCTTGGAATTGCGAGGTGCACATTGCTGTACAAAATCCTCCGCCATTTACAAATGCGCGCCAATTATTGTATCCACCATCTTTTCAGTATGTTGTTGATAAAAGCATTGGCGAAAGACTTAATCGACCATTGCCTTCAATGTTTCCCAAG
>RBVU03000155.1:0-14738 GCA_004115045.4 Sinella curviseta
CATTCTCATTATCACATCAAACCCGATAATTAGAAAAGGGCGTGAGGTACGTATGAGCTGGTGAAGGAAACGAATTCTTTTATTTTGCGAACAGACAGACAACCACAAATAGCGATTTAATTATAAATTAAAACAATTGTACGTACAATGAGCCATATGTGTCAAGTTAATATCATGACGTCAATTCAAGCATCCCCTTATCGTCAAAAATATCTTGTTTTTCTGAAGCAGTTTTGGCACTAGGAATACGATAATACAATTAATTATTAGCTCAGCCAATTAGGATAAATAAGAATGCACTGATGGCATTTATGTGTTACTTTCTAAGATTCCAGTAAGCATAAAACGTAAAAAAACTGCAAATTTGATGCGATGATTGCCCTTTCATTTGTTTCATTTGGCAGAGGGCCGCACATAATAAGCAAGAGCTTTGCACTCGACACCATTCACGAACGACATGAAGACATTAAGCGAAACTAAACGCTAGCTGATTAAAATATGTGGGGGTCTTAAGCAAAGTCCCGATGTTTTTCAACAAAACACGTTTTTTTGTCGTGTGCTCACTTGTGACTTGTAAAGTACCGACAGGGATTATTTAGCGTCCCGTCAGGAAGAACATGATCCAGTCTTTCCAGTTCTTCCTCAGAAAACATTCAACGTGTTTTTAAAACCATGCTGATATGATGATGAGCGATATGTATGTGCTGTATGAAAAGACGCTATTGTATTTGATGATGGTATCATAATACAAGAAATGTTTGCAAATATTGAATATTTTTATTAGATTTGTAATATTTAACTCTAATTTGCATATTTGCACCTTAGATCAAATTTACGCAGCGGTATACCCAGCACGCATAAAGAACCCAAACTTCTATTGCATTTACTATTAACATGAGTCATATCCATTATGTACATTATATCCTTAGTTTATAGCTCATATAAAATAATATTTAACTCTTATAAATAGATATGAACAAGCTGGTCCAGTTGGTCTGTTCTTTTGCTTGAAATATTGACCCTTCACCTTTTTTCCCATTTTCCTACATCTTCTCGGCCGTAATGGTCTTCTTAAATGCTTCCCCGCATAATTTTCACATTTCAACCATTTTCTGTGCCGAGGATTATTTCCTTATAAATTAAAGGAAGGTGGGGAGAAATGGATATTTTGTTTTGTGTTCATGTAGTTTTAGCGGAATTTATGGCGACTTGCGATAATAACCATTTGTTATTTTGCTATTGTGAAAACTTTTGAGATGGCTCATCCAGACCGACTGTTGAGAATCCAAATTGCTACCCGCAAAACTGGCTTCTCTTAAAATGTTTGGTGATGGAGACTGCGATAAATAAGAATTTAAAATAAATCAAATTAATGATTTCTTCGCTACTACGCTACGACTCCCTATCTGACTCCAATTGCGACATTGACCTTAAAGGTCCTCAGCTTCTTTGTTAAATGACCTACGGTCAACGACTACAATGACCTGAAAGGTCCCCGACTTAGGACTCCAAATTAGGAGACTACTTCGCTTAAAGGCCCACGGCCAACGCTACAACGATGACGATAACGCTTACGATTACCATAACGATTACGATTGACGATAACGATTAACGATGACGATTAACGATTACGATTAACGATTACGATTAACGATTACGATTAACGATGCCTATTACGATTAACGATGACGATTACTCCAGTCACCCTTAGGCAACACCTCCAAACTACTATCCCGAATCCCAATTAAAATTAATTGGATTATGCGACTTATCTTTAAAATAATGACTCCGGCTCCAGCTTCACGATCAATTAAAAACAAGGGAATTTACGCCTCCTTTTTTATTAACGATCAATTAATCAACTTCAAAAATTATAATAATAATTTTTCTACACGACCGACTACGATTGCGACTACTCTTCTGCTCGCTCACTACTCGACTGACTTCTCTCAACAACTCTCTTCTTCCAAGTCCCAACTCGTCGCATTACAAAACAAAAACTGCGCAGCTTCTTGAGCAGACAAACCGGCGTGCTCAGCGCCTTCTTGTCTACTCTATGACAAATAAAATACATACATAAAATAAAATCATTCATTCCCGTTCGCAACACTCCCACCAATCAAAAGACGGGAGTCTTTTGATTCCAATCGTTACATCATTAAAATCATAAGAATTTAAAACTAGTTGGCTCACAGGGAAAACCCTCCCCCTAACTTTATATTTACTTGATGGAAGGGAAAACCTGAGGCAGCTCCAATAAAATTAAAAATTGTACACAAAAAAAGAAAAGAACTAAATGGAGCCCCATTTGGCAACGCTACATAAAATCAATTGTGAAATCTCTTCGGTTGATTTATTCTCCTCCCTGCTCTGGTGGACACGACTTTCTCTCGTACTGCTTTCTCCTTGGCGTCTTCACTCATCTCCAGAGCGTATAGGCGTTGTACCGACCTGATGATTTCCCCATTCACCGTTTTTACTCGTGCTCGGCGTACGGTCTTGTCTCCTCCTGGAATCACCTCCAAAATCCTCCCAAGGGGCCACTCCAAACGCTTCAAATTATCGCTGCCCACAAGAACGAGTTGCCCCACTTGTAATGGTTTCGTTGCTTTCTTCGGGTTACGGTTAACCAAGAACGCCAAGTACTCCTTCAGGAACCGATTCTTCAGCTCCTCCTTCAAAGTGCGCATATATTTTATGCGATTTCGTAGCGCCTGGGCGGTCACCGTCTCTCCTTCCGGAAACTGAGTTCCTCCATGTGGGTGCAGGAAAAGGGCTGGCGTCAATGGCTCCAAATCCTCCGGGTTCTCGCTAACATAAGTGAGAGGGCGATGATTCATTACCTCAGCTACAGTTCCAAGCACCGCCTTCATCTCCTCCAAAGTCAAGCTACGCTTTCCCACAGTTCTCTTCAGCAAATCCTTCGCCGTCCTAATCAGCCGCTCCCACCATCCGCCCCACCAAGCAGATGTAACTGGATTAAATCTCCAGACAATTCTCGAACAGCCGTGATGCTCCTCAATTGCTTTCCAGTCCAGTCTTCGGAACAGGTTATCTGACCCACGGAAATTAGTTCCGTTGTCAGAGTAAATTATCTCTGGTCTACGATGCTTCTCCACAAATGTCTGCAATGCTCGGATGAAGGCGTCAGTGCTGATCTTCTTCACCAACTCGAAATGCACGGCGCGATAAACCGCGCAAGTAAATATGACTATCCACGCCTTCTTCCCATTTTTTAGAAGCAACGGTCCAGCCAAATCAACTCCCACTACTTCAAATACCTCCGCATTCTTAATTCGATCAAGTGGGAGTGGCGCAGGATTCGGGATAGTCGCCTTCGCTGAAAATCTTCGACAGCGCAAACATGCTCCAACTATTTTCTTCACTTCTTGACGCGCCTTCACGATCCAGTATTTGCTTCTCAATTTCATCATTAAAAAGCCCACTCCTGCATGACAAAAACTCCTGTGGGTGTCCTGGATGAGTTGTCTCACTTCTTCACGTTTGGCAGGCAGCAAAATAGGATATTTAAAGTTGTTTGGCAGGTTACGGTACGTCAACCTCGTCTTCACTCTTAGGATGCCACAATCATCTTTAAATATCTCCAGTCCTATCAAAACGTCACGATTTTCCTCGGGAAATGCTTCTTTTTGGAGGTTCTTCAAAAATACTAGCTCCGCTCTCCGAAGCTCCTCCATGGAAATGGGACCGCTTCTTCTTCTATCAGCATCCTTCACAAGCTTGTTGAATAGAAATCTTCGTACAAGCGCCACAATTCTGATCATACCAGCAAAGGTATGTGAATTTCTCACGTTGTTAAGGCAGGAAAATGAAACAAGTGATGCTGCTGCTGGAGTTTTCCGTTTCTCTGCTAGTACTTCCGCTTCGTTCACTTCCTCCACTGAGTTCGGCCAATTTTCCTCCTCCTCATATAACCATCTTGGACCCTCCCACCATCGCGACTCCAAAAGTTTCACGGGTGAGCAGCCTCTTGAGGGTAAGTCGGCAGGATTACTTTCTCCAGGAACGTGTTCATTCCTCCGGATCCAGGCTAATGCTGTCGTGGAGTCGGAATAGTAGGTCTCCTTTATCTCCTCCAATTTTAACGCTGTCTTCACGGTTGCCGTTGATCTTGCTGCGATAAGGCAGCCCATAAGCTCCATCTTCGGTATTGTTAGCACTTTCACCGGCGCCACTCTCGATTTTGCAGCTAGCAACTGAACACTGATTCCCTCCGAACTTACAACTCGCAGGAATACTGCGCTGGAAAACGAGTCTTTGCTCCCATCACTGAAGGTATGCAGGCTCCACATATCTCTGTCAGGTACTCCATTCGAAAATGACCGAGGAATCCTAATCTCTCCAAGCGCTGGAATTTCATCACACCATTTGCGAAAAATGCGTGCTTCTGTTTCCGGTAACTCCTCATCCCATTTCTTCTTGCTCAGCCACGTTCTTTGCAGTAAAATCTTCATAGGTAGCAGCGCTGGGCACACGAATCCTATGGGATCGAAAATCTTGTGGATAGTAGACAGAACAGTGCGCTTAGTTACTTTCTCCGGCTGATCCACTTTCTTCACGTTGACAAACATCTCGTCTTTCTCCCTGTCCCACTGCAAACCCAGAACGGACACTACGATATTTTCTTCCTCTTCAAAATTATCCACGTTGGACATCCACAAACGGAGGTCCATCCCAGCTGACTTCAGTAGTGCTACCGCTTTCTCTCGGAAATCTTCGTATTCTTGAATAGTCTTCTCAGAGGAAGCGCAATTGTCAACGTACAATGTTGACAAGAGCTTTCTCCCCATCTCCGCGTCATCCTCCGGCAAATTTGTTAAATGGTAGTACAGCACGGCTCCCAGAATAAAAGGACTACAGTTGGCACCGAACATGACTCTCGCGTGCCTGTACTCCATAACCGTCTTCATGTTTCTGTCCGTCCACCATAAAAAACGCAAAACGTCACGATCCTCCAGCTCCACTCCAATCATTTGGAAGGCTTTCTTGATGTCCGCTACAAACGCCACAGCATGCTGACGAAAGCCAAGCAAGATATCCGGAATCTTAAGGATGTAATTATCCCCCTTCAGTAGGCAGTCGTTGAGTGACGGATGCTTGCCAACTTGGCAGGAAGCGTCGAAAACTGGGCGCACTGGTGTTGTTGAGCTATCTTTGATGACAGGGCGATGAGGTACATAATGTACTTTCATCCCCGCTCCTCCTGCAGGCACCGACTCGATGAATCCACTCGCTTCCCATTCAGCAAAAATCTTGCCAAAAACCTCGAACAAGTTTTTCTCCATTAGCTTCTTTGTTGCTGATTGTAGGCGTTTAAACGCTACATCTCGATTTGTTGGTAGGTAGGGCAGATTCTCCTTCCACGGCAGCCGAACGTAGTACCTTCCCTCATCATCTCTTCTAGTATTTTTCTTGAAGCTCTCCTGTGCCTTCTCTTCTTGCTTCTTCATTGTTAATTCTTCGGGCTTATCCCGAATCCCTATCGTCTCCAAATCCCAAAGTTGCGTAATGGTGGCTTCTGCATGATACATGGAAAGGTACATATTTCCGACGCTTTCTCCATCACGATCCCCATTAATTCTGCCAATCACCGTCCATCCGAACACCGTCTCCACTGCTATTGCTCCGCCGTTCAGCTTCACCGTTTTGCCAGTCTCCAAAAGTCTAGCATAATCCGCACCAATAACAACTTGAATCTCCTCCGATCCACTCCTCCAATCACTGAGCTCCACGTCGTTTTTCTTCAATTCCTCCAACAATCTTGGGCAATGCTCGCCAAACACAGGAATCCCGCCACATAATTTCTGCTGGTCACGCACTTCCAGAGTCGATTCGAAATCGCTGCTCAGGGACTTGACCTTGACTTCGTACTTGTTGTGGGTGACAGATTTCCGCTCATCTCCAAATAGCGAATGAACCACTCTCTCCACTCCTACTGGTTTCATGTTCAGTTTCCGAGCTAATTGCTGTAGAATGTAGCTCCTCTGCGATCCAGGGTCGAAGAATGCTCGTACCACTTTACTGTTGCCTCCGTTCACGACTTTCATCTTCACAATTTGTAACGCGACTTTGTCGCTGCAAAGGAAATTGGAGCTGCTCGTTGTTGTTGTTATTGTTGGAGGTGGCGCCTCCATTGCCATTCTTCTCTTCTTTGGTGGTGGTGCTCCTCGATTCTCACTTTTTGGTCTCATTTCCTTGCACAGGATGGTAAGATGACCATTTCTGCAAATTAAGCATTCCAACTTCCCCCGGTTAGGACACTCTCTCGCCATGTGATTCCCGCAGCAATTAAAGCAAAGCTTCTTTTCCTCCATTATCCTCCTCTTCTGGTCGTACTCCATGTTTCTTGCTTTGAAACAGTCATTGGTGTTGTGGTTTGTGTAATCACACAGGGCACATTTCTTCTTTTCTCCATCTCCGACATGGAACGACGACAAAGTTGGAACGTTTCTTCTTGGAAAATGTTTCCGATCACGAACGGCAACTCGAACCTCCCTCTTCTCACTGCTCTGCTCCTTGACAAAACTCTTTGTCACTTCAATTCGTTGCTTTATCTCCACCTCTCTTCCAATAAACGACATCAGCATGTCCAATCTTGTTGTTGGTGGATTATCCTTACTCCCATCGTAAGATGACAAACTGCTCCTTTGCCAATTGTAAAGAACTTCCTCAGGCAAACTGGATTCCACGAGGGGGAACAGCCACGTCGCTGGATCTGCTTTCTCCAAATTTAAGGATTTGAGGGCCCTTAAATTGGAGTCAATTTGCGTGAATAGCTTCTTCAACGGCGTCTTCTCCTTCGACTTGACGTTGTTGATGACCAAGTTTAACAGCTTCCGTAAATAAACTTGTAGTTGGAGATCTTCATCTCCAAACCGCCTTTTGAGCGCTGCTACGACCTTCGGGTAATTTTCGTTGGATAACGGATAACCATCTGCGATGTCATACGCGTCAGTCTTGGGCGTCAAGGAATCCATGAGGTGCCAAAATTTATCGCTCTCCACCATGGTCGCATCTTCGTCAACCTTCTTAAATTGAGCCCAAAAGCTCAGCCAGTCCTCCAACTCTCCGGAAAACTTTCTTATCTTCACCGTTGGAAGTCTAACGCTTCGAGTCTTCCCCTCCACATTTGAGCTCCCTCCGTTAATACTCTCTGTTGAGATCATTGATGGCGGTGGTAGTAACTTCTCCTTGTTTTGGCGTAGCGTTTCTGCCTTCATTTTGTAATCCCGAATCTCGTCAAACTCCTTATCTTCTTTATCCTCCGTTGTCTCTTCTACCGCCATCTTCTCAATTATTTTGTCGTCCAACACCGCCAGGCGTGAGTAGTTATCCATGAATAACTTCCACTTGACAGCAATCGCGTCCTCCTCCAACGGTGTGGCCTTCAAGAGCGCCTCCACTTCTCCATGCAGGGTCCCAAACTCCCTACGAAGAGGTCGCCTTCCCTTCTCCAAATTCGCCAAAGTCTCCATCTTGATCCACTTCTGCTTGCCCGATCACGTTGGCAGGTCACCACAAAATGTTGAGAATCCAAATTGCTACCCGCAAAACTGGCTTCTCTTAAAATGTTTGGTGATGGAGACTGCGATAAATAAGAATTTAAAATAAATCAAATTAATGATTTCTTCGCTACTACGCTACGACTCCCTATCTGACTCCAATTGCGACATTGACCTTAAAGGTCCTCAGCTTCTTTGTTAAATGACCTACGGTCAACGACTACAATGACCTGAAAGGTCCCCGACTTAGGACTCCAAATTAGGAGACTACTTCGCTTAAAGGCCCACGGCCAACGCTACAACGATGACGATAACGCTTACGATTACCATAACGATTACGATTGACGATAACGATTAACGATGACGATTAACGATTACGATTAACGATTACGATTAACGATTACGATTAACGATGCCTATTACGATTAACGATGACGATTACTCCAGTCACCCTTAGGCAACACCTCCAAACTACTATCCCGAATCCCAATTAAAATTAATTGGATTATGCGACTTATCTTTAAAATAATGACTCCGGCTCCAGCTTCACGATCAATTAAAAACAAGGGAATTTACGCCTCCTTTTTTATTAACGATCAATTAATCAACTTCAAAAATTATAATAATAATTTTTCTACACGACCGACTACGATTGCGACTACTCTTCTGCTCGCTCACTACTCGACTGACTTCTCTCAACAACTCTCTTCTTCCAAGTCCCAACTCGTCGCATTACAAAACAAAAACTGCGCAGCTTCTTGAGCAGACAAACCGGCGTGCTCAGCGCCTTCTTGTCTACTCTATGACAAATAAAATACATACATAAAATAAAATCATTCATTCCCGTTCGCAACACCGACAGAGGGTAAAGAAGGACTACTGTCCTGCAATATCGTAAAGAATGTATCAAAGAAGGAGTGAAAGATAATGTCACACATGACCAATTTGTTACGTAATATTGTAAACTGAAATTAACGAAAATGTAATTTTTAAAAATTACCACAACTTTTTTCAACACGACAGATCAGAGTGCGTTATCCCAATTGCTTTTCATGCGAGTTGGATTGAGCCTGTAAAGTCATGCATTATTATTATGTGCTATATTGAATTTTTTAATTATCATGTTCACGCCCAATCCAAAGTGACGATAAATCTGCCTTCTTCAATCATCACTTCATTAAATAGTTCCATTAAAAGATGTTGGATACTCATGTGCTCTGCCGAGAAGATATAAGAAAAAGGGATTCTCAAATTATATCCTTTTATACTTTTACTTTCTTTGATTTGATTTTATGCATACAAATTTGTATTAAATCAGGTGCAAACCTGATACGCAAAGTAGGAATATTCTTGCTTATGTGCTTATGGAACATAATTATGAGATTTGTGTGATTAGACAATAATGTTTTCTTTCTCATCGTGTCGATTAGTAAATTATGTACCTACTTATGAAGTTACTATTGCCAAGTATGCAGCCTTCAATACTACCTGCTCCCTAAGCTGCTGGTAGCATGTAGTTTTGTGTCTTTGTTTTACCAAAAAGCCTATAAAATTGAAACATTTTCCACAGAAGATCCAATTAAACTTGACGTGACAATGAGCGAGCGCAGCAAGGAGTCGACAAACCAATATTGCACTAATCAAGCGAGAAAAAGCAAATTGTGTATTTTTTGCCATTATGCTTTATGTACATACATGCATCAGTTTGACTGATAGAAGGTTTTTCTTCTGGTGAAGACTAATGTACTGAATATATTGATGTGGCGGTTAAAAATAAAGTAGGATTTCAGGTATACACTAGCGTCTTTGAATGAGCTGTTCACAAATTCGCACAAGTGCATTCCCTTAATAATATTTCAAAGGCTTGTGATATGCTCATCATCATCACATTTTTTTATGCAACATGTTAAGCGTGAGGTTATTAATTATGAGATTCTTGTTTTTTTATGGTATATTGTGGGCGTCCAGCTGCGTTATGGCTGCATTAAAATGCTAAAACATCTATAAAGAAGAGTCAAGATAGTCAAGAATGCATTTTTCATTCCAATATTGGTCGTACGCACGTCAAGGGTATGAAGTATGCCCTTGCTCAAATCATTTGTAGAAATAAATACAGGAGAAAATTACGTACTCCTAATTTTTCTTGGTTTGACACGTTATGGGTAAATATATAAACAAAGCTTGTTTGGTTAGTACAATACTAGTTGGTACAATAATTTAATTGTCTCGTGGAATTTCCACGAGATGCGTATGTATATGTGCCGTAAAGCTTTGTACACAATATATCCAGCAAAAACTTTCTATATAATTCCGATTTCCTACCGCATGCGCATAAATGTGTGATGTATATAAATCTTGATGAATCTAAATCTAAATGAATGTTATCTATGTGATTAGTCACTTAGTGCAAAAATCAGTGATTTTGTAGTTTCAAAAGTGTAACATTGGGCAGAATTAAAACGAGATAGATAAATATTCAAATTAGAATCAACATGGAAAGAGTACCTAGTAATGAAAGCTTTATACACACACACAAAAACATTAAGACCAAACGACAACTTCTAATCACTATACTGCGTAGCGGAGTCAATAGTCTGAATCCAGGACCAATCTGTGGTATGTGTAGCCTACGCAGTAAAAAAAGTCAAGATACACTGACTTGTAGTACATGTCAAAAATCATACCACAGAATCTGCGTCAACATATCTGACAAAGACTTTGCCACATTGTCTACTACAGGCTTCGTTTGCCAACGATGTGTGCTACTACCGATAAAGCCAAAATGTACACTTTGTAATAAAGTAGATAGACGGAAAAATATCTTGCAGTGCCTGACATGTAAATTATTTTTCCACTTATCCTGCATCAAGAAACAATATCCAGGTTTTACTACGAATGATTTTGTATGGAAGTGCAGTGAATGTGTTAGTAAAAAACAAACTGATGAAACAGTATCCAACACTAGTTCTACGCATGAACAGATTCCAATACACAAAGGAATCACCATTGGACACGTCAATGTACGAGATATGATGTCCAGTCACAAAAAAGACGACATACAACAAATCGTACAGAACTCTAAATTCCATATTCTTGGGATAACAGAGACATGGCTTTATGAAGACATTCAGGATGAGGAAATTGCCATACCCGACTACAATATGCTGCGACTAGACAGAAGAGGTATAAAAAACTATCAAAGTAGAGGTGGAGGAGTGCTTTTGTACGTGTCCACTCAATATACTACAAAAACAGTCGAGATAGGGAATACCTCGAAAACTGAAATACTACATGCGATAATTAGAAAGCCTAATTTATCGGCTATTCATGTAATTGTGGTTTATAAACCGCCCTCAGTCAGCACATTCGCAATGATCGCAGACTTAAAAAACCACATAGACAAATGTGAAACTGAAGAATGCTACATTATAGGAGATTTCAATGTAAATCTACTCAAATATGACAACAACAGCAGAGAACTGATTGCATTAATGGATGAATATGATCACCATCAACTGATAAAGACACCAACTCGTACGACTGCAACAACTTCTACCCTTATTGATTGCATATTTACAAACCGACCAAATCTAAGTAAATTAAGTGGAAATGCAACGTATGATATCAGTGACCATGACCTTGTGTACACAATTAGGAAAAAACCAAAGGAAATAAAAGCACCACACAAGACAATTGAATTGAGATGCTTCAAAAACACAAATGTTGAAAAAATGAAGCAAATGGTGATAACAGCTCCGTGGTGGATCTTTAAACATTGTAAAACACTGAACGATAAATACGTTGTCTTTGAAAAAACAATCAATCATATATTAAATATTCATGCACCAATGAAAAAAGTGCGTGCGAAACCATGCAAGAAACAATGGTTAACAAGTGAATATGACAGTATAAACAAGAAAGCTGAAAAAGTTAGGAAAAAATTTAGGACATCCGGTTCAAGTGAGGATTGGCAAGCTTATAAGAAAGAAAGAAACCATGCAAATCGACTAAAAATAAAACTGAAGGCTCGTGTAATCCGACAAGCTATTCAGAAACAGGTCAACGGATCTAAAACAGCATGGAAAATCCTCAACGCGGAAATTGGGAGAACGAAATTGGAAACATATCTCCCAGAAATGAAATATAATGATAGCACGGCTACAAATGAACGTGATAAGCTTAATATGCTAGCTGAATTCTATAGCCAGAATAAGAAAAACCAGAAAAAGCACATTCCAGTCTCCAATGATTTTTTCTCACACTCATGTGAAGGTGACTGTATACATTTTGACTCAATTGTTATAAATGCTGCGGATGTAGAAAAAACAATAACCAGGACAGACATCAACAAGCCAAGTGGCATAGACAACATTCCTGCAAAATTCTTTAAAATTTGTGCAATGGAAATTTCTCCAATATTATCTCACTTGATAAATCAGATGATAATTGAAGGAGATTTCCCTGATAGGCTAAAAATTGCCAAAATTATCCCAGTATACAAGAAAAAGGGTGAAAAGTGCAATCCAAAAAACTATCGGCCCATCTCAATTCTACCAGCAGCAGCAAAAATAATAGAACGGATAATATGTAACAAGTTAACATCTCATCTCGAAAATAACAATATTTTAATGCGTGAGCAACATGGGTATCGGCAAGATCGATCAACACAAAGCGCAGTAACGGTTTTAACTGATGAGATAAAGAAATCAATTGACAACACGAAAAAAGTGGTAGGAGCTGTCTTTGTTGATTTCCAACAAGCATTTGACATGATTGAATTTGGACCGTTACTGGTAAAAATGCACAATTACGGAATACGTGGTCAAATGCTAAAATCTTTCCACTCATATTATACTAGTAGAAAATTAATCGTTGTGAAAAACTCAAAAAAATCAAAACCATTTAACTTGACGCGAAGCTGCCCACAAGGCAGTGCCTTGTCAGGTCTGACTTTTTGTATCTTCATCAACGACATATCCGAAATATTCAAAAACTGCAAATTCTGCTACTATGCAGATGATTTAGCGTTGTATGCGGAAGGAGACAGTATACAAGATATAAATGTCAAACTGCAAGAAGATATGGATCGTCTGACTGAATGGTGTAAAAAAAATACTATGGCAATTAACGTAGGAAAAACAAAGACTATGGTCTTCCGATCAACTTATGCTAAATTTGACACAACTTCTTTTTCGGTCACCATTGCCAATGAAAAACTTGAAAATGTCACATGCTTCAAGTATCTTGGAGTATGGCTCACAGAAAAGATGAACTTTGACAAACATTACGAAGAAGTGTGTAAAAAAATGACGAGTCGACTATACATGCTTAACCGATATAAAAGATATTTTAGTGCACGTTGGAAGCATATATTTGCTTCGTCACTAGTGATCTCCGTAATGGATTACTGTCTTCCAGTCTGGGGAAATCTATGTGACACGAAAATTTGCCGATTGAACAGAATAATGCTCAGAACAGCAAAACTTGTGGTCAGTGCGAAAAGCTATGGGAAACTTGGTAAAAAAGATGCTGTGGAACAGTTAAATTGGCTACTTTGCCATGAAAGGCTCCAAGCCTACACGCTGAACTTTATCTACAAATATATCGTCAACCAATCGACATTGAACTCATGTTTCCCTAATTTTGAACATCGACCGGAAACAACTCGTAGTTCTAAACTTGAAAATAATTTTGTCGTACCACAAATCAATAACGAACTAGAGAAAAGTACATTCTACTACAGAGGTATAACATTATGGAACAGCCTCCCTCCAAAAACAAAAGAAACCAAATCAATCCAGCTATTTGACCAAAAAGTACGGAAGTGGATTAAGGATAACCGAACCACTGGAAAAGATTATTTTAACTGAATACTATGAACCCTATAATGATTAAACTGAAAATATTGGTTAAACTTAAATTCATATTGTTACTATTCTAATTACTGACTTATGTTATTTCAAACCTTTTAAACTTTATTCGTCGCCTTTTGGCTGTTCATGAAAACAATATGTATGTAACATGTTACTGAATATTGCCAATAAAAAATTTGCAATCAATCAATCATTTATAAATCGATAACACAATATTGGTATTGATTGGCTATTTCATTATTACTCTGCGATAACAAAAACATTATTTATTTATTTCATTTCGTATTTGCATCAATTTTCATACGTTACATCAAAATTAAGAACATAAATTAATTGGGAAATTGTAAAGTCAGTGTGATCGATAAGGACAAAGGAATTGATGCGTCCATTAGGACAGAATAGGTTTATCGACGGGTTGTACCACCAAAACCGGATACAGTTCTGGTTCCAGTTGACCGTGAAGACGATCCCGATCCTAACGACGGCCTATTTGTTGCTGGTGTGCTAGCAGTGTAAGTAGATGTCCGATAACGAGTGCCGCCGCCACCATTATTGCTGCTGCAAAACAAAAGCAATCAAAAACTCTCTTGGATTCACTGTAACCTTTCTCAATGTAAACACAAAGTTAATATGTTTTAGCTAAATTCACAATAGATATTGATTAAAATCATAATTTGAAAGTCATTTCATCCGTAATCATAACTAGCGACATTTGCTAAATAATTGACTGGCTCCGATAATTGTTTGAAATAAAGAGATTAATAAGTATGTAAATAAAATGGTGCACACTTTATAGAGCCAAGCGCATATCCAAGTACTCCACCTGTCGCAGCTCCAGTCCAAAATCCACCTCCTGTGCCACTGCCACCACCGCCTCCGGAAGAACTTCCATTGTTATTGTTACTATTAGCGTTAGCATTGTTGTATCCTGATCCTGGATTAAATTGAGGACGGAATCCAGCAGGTGGCGGAGGAGCAGGTGCCGATCTGCAACGTTAAATATTATATTCATTTGGCATTTTTTCTTACTCTTAGATTTGCAAGTTCAATACTTAACATAACCACATGTGCAAAGAAATTCAACAGTTATACAATAAAAATTAAAGCATGTACATATTATACGTTAGTTGTACACAAACTATCTTTCAACACGCTAGCGTCCTGAGCCTGTTGCTTATTGTGTTCACAATTGGTAAGGCAATAATCTTACCAAGAAATGATGATACCAGACAATACTTGCAAGCAAGCAAGAACCCTTGCAGTTTTCAGCGTTAACCGTTACAATTTCAACTAACCACCTAGGACAAATAGCATAATCATTTGATAATGATCGTTTAAGGGT
>RBVU03000156.1:0-14644 GCA_004115045.4 Sinella curviseta
ATGGGGTTGCCTGTGATGGGGTTGCCTGTGATGGGGTTGCCTGTGATGGGGTTGCCTGTGATGGGGTTGCCTGTGATGGGGTTGCCTGTGATGGGGTTGCATCCAATGATGGGGTTGCTTGTGATGGGGTTGCTTGTGATGGGGTTGCTTGTGATGGGGTTGCTTGTGATGAGGTTGCATTACGTGATGGGGTTGCATGCAACCTCGTTGGATCTCAACCTGAAAGTAGAACTCAGCCACCAAATGAGTGTATTTAAATAACAGTGGCGACGATATATCTCATCAACGCGAAAATAAGTGAACAAGGTGTGTATAATTTGGTTGGGTATTCGAATATTATATATAATTACAATCTATGGGTAATAAGTTTGACTCCATGACTATGTTCTTTGTGCTATTAAAATACATCTACGGAAGATAGCAAAGTGAACAAGCGGAAATGGAAATGCTAACGTCAGAGTTACAGACAGCAACGCTGAAAATCTTCTAAAGGATGGAAAAGTGAGCCAGTGTACGAAGCATGAACCGTTTAACGTGCTGTATGAATCAAATCTATGTTCAGCAAGCACGGGCTCACATCAATGCTCAATTCGCGGATTAATAAGCTCCCTGAGTTTAACAGGAAATGAGCACGGAGATGTATGACGTGTAATATGCATTTTTCTCGACAAGTTTTTGGAAACGGAACTGCTTCTGCCCTCCGTTATTCAAACGTTTTTCGGATATAACTTCAGAGACACTACTACTCCAAGCGAAGTGTTAAGATTCTTCCATTACAGCTGCCGCCAATTGGCAACGATTGTGCTCGACTGCGGTCGACGTAAGTACAACTTCAACAAGGAGCTCCACAACCACAAAGGTTTGTCTGCCCTATACACTTCCAGTGTCACCAGTGTCTACTCAAATTGTGATTACCACATCGTTAGGGAGAATCACACTAACCATGACTTGATGTTCGCTAAATCCGAGGACTTACCCCAACAGAAAGGTGTAATTTTAAAATTCAACACAGCCAAATTCATCTCAAAATGCTAATTATGCAGCGAGTATTTCCAAAAGATATTTCCTTCGAATTTGTCAATAGTTCATAATGCCCCAATACGCACGGAGATTAGTTTGTATTATGTACTCGCGACTGAATAATATACATTTCTATTCAGACCACCAACCTAACCAATGCCCTAACCAATGACAGATATTAATTAACAACTCACATATTGCTTCTACTTGACTGCTGTTGAAAAGGAACCTAGTTACATAACTAATGATTTCTCCATTTATAAAATCTCAATTTATTAATCATTTAATTATATCGTCAATTCGCACTGCAATGGTCCAGTTTTGTTATTCTCTGAACATAAATTGGAAATGCTTTCGTTGTTATGAGACAAGATAGATGTTGGGATACATTTCCATTAACTCTATACTAAAATCACCAACTAGAAAGCTGCGATTGTGTCCTCGATGAACTTTAGCAACTACTTTGGCGCAAGTAATGAGGTTTCAAACTAATTTGGTTAACTATTGCTTATAAGATTTTCAGAATACTATGCTTGAGTCCACAATGAATATGATTAAATGCCGATATTTGTGCAGCGGATTTGTACCGTTCCCGTTTGTGAAGACGGCGGAGATTCTGTTGTAGGCTATGTTTAATTATCACCGATTGTATATACCAATAACATTCGTTCTTGCAGATTGTACTGGACATTTTTACTCCAAACGCTTTATTTGCCTTTACAGGAATTTGTGCCCAAGATCTTTCAGGCTTTTGCAATTAATGCATAGCACAGTTGTACCACCGATTATCGTAACTATACAGCTTTCCAGCTTGTAGTGTGAGACGTGTATGCCACGAACACGGTAAAGATTCTCAATGTGGATGTAGAAAAGTTTGGCTTGCATTACGTGCTACATTGCAAATAATGTAAGTCAAGTGAATATTAAACTTACTCTAGAATATCGAAACAAACATCAACATACCACAGCACTGCGCAAAAAACCATACATAATGACCGCCATCACGAGGAATATATTCCGGAACGCTCAACCAAATTGGAAAAAATCGCTTCCGGATATTCAGGCGTCAATTGCGTTGTCAATAGTACTTCGTACGCAATTAAGTACCCGTCTAACATGACTGTATATTTGGGCACACTCCACATTTTTTGAGGATACGATATCCTGTCTAATATGTCCTAATGATGGTGTTTACCATAAACAGCAGAACGCAAGTTTAGTTTCTTCTACCAATTCGCATAAAGGATCTTCCTGCAGACAGAATGCGTAGAAATAAAAATGTACTATGTGATCGCGTCTAAATAATATTACATTTATATCCGGACAAAAACATACAGTACAGTACAGACAATACACTATACAATCCTTCAAAACCACACGACGAACTTGCAATTTTTCTTCCAGGAACACACCTGGTGACGAATGCATATAACTTAAAAAAAAAATGTTTTTTCGTTAAACTAACGAGACTGGTTTTTGTCGCGGAGAATGTCATAGTTGATATTTCCGTTCATCTAAAGGTATGATTACCAAACTTAATAAGCTTCCTGTGATATACTGTGCAGGACAATATATATGTGTGGATGCAACTGTAGCTCTAAATAGCATTAATTGCTATTTTGTTTTTCAAAACGCGATGATCATCACGGGCCACATCGCGATCCAAATCAAATGATTTTCATTGTCAGCCAGGTGCGTTGAGACACCAAATAATTTATTATGATGTCGACTTGGTGGAAGAGGCGCTAGCGCCGGAGGTGGTGTTTAATTCATCAATAACATGTCAGGTTCCGAAATAACGGAGCATTACCTCAACCAGCTGCAGAGAACAATGAGTGATTTTATCAACACATGGACAAGGGATATGATGCAGATAACAGAGTTAGTCCAGAGCGTCGGAGAGAACCTGGACAGCCATCGCTTCGTAGCGATCAACAGAATGCTAGCATGCGACGGTGATAATAGACGGCGTCGGAGATACTTAACGGCGATACTTTACGGCAACGGCGACACTTAAAGGCGACGGCGATACTTAACTGCGACGGCAATAATAGACGGCGACGGCGATAATAGACGGCGACGGCGATACTTACCTGCGACGGCGATAATAGACGGCGACGGCGATACTTAACGGCGACACTTAACGGCGACGGCGATACTTTACGGCGACGGCGATACTTTACGGCGACGGCGATACTTTACGGCGACGGCGATACTTTACGGCGACGGCGATACATAAAGGCGACGGCGATAATAGACGCCGACGGCGATACTTAAAGGCGACGGCGATACTTACCTGCGACGGCGATAATAGTCGGCGACGGCGATAATTAAAGGCGACGGCGATATTTAACAGCGTCACTTTACGGCGACGGTGATACATAAAGGCGAGGGCGATAATAGACGGCCACGGGGATACTTTACGGCGACGGCGATACTTTACGGCGACGGCGATACTTTACGGCGACGGCGATACTTTACGGCGACGGCGATACTTTACGGCGACGGCGATACTTTACGGCGACGGCGATACATAAAGGCGACGGCGATACTTAACGGCGACGGCGATGCGTTACGGCGACGGCGATAATTAAAGGCGACGGCGATACTTTACGGCGACGGCGATGCGTTACGGCGACGGCGATACATAAAGGCGACGGCGATACTTAACGGCGACGGCGATACTTTACGGCGACGGCGATACTTAACGGCGACGGTGATACATAAAGGCGAGGGCCATAATAGACGGCGACGACAATACATAAAGGCGACGGCGATACTTAAAGGCGACGGCGATACTTAACGGCGACGGCGACACTTAACGGCGATACTTTACGGCGACGGCGATACTTTATTGTGACGGCGATACTTAACGGCGACGGCGATACTTAACGGCGATGGCGATAATAGACGGCGACGGCGATAATAGACGGCGACGGCGATATATAAAGGCGACGGCGATACTTAAAGGCGACGGCGATACTTAACGGCGACGGCGATACTTAACGGCGACGGCGATACTTAACGGCGACACTTAACGGCGACGGCGATACTTAACAGCGACGGCGATACTTTACGGCGACGGCGATACTTTACGGCGACGGCGATGCGTTACGGCGACGGCGATACTTTACGGCGACGGCGATACTTAACGGCGACGGCGATACTTAACGGCGACACTTAACGGCGACGGCGATACTTTACGGCGACGGCGATACATAAAGGCGACGGCGATACTTAAAGGCGACGGCGATACTTAAAGGCGACGGCGATACTTAACGGCGACGGCGATACTTAACGGCGATATTTTACGGCGACGGCGATATTTAAAGGCGACGGCGACACTTAACGGCGACGGCGATACTTTACGGCGACGGCGATACTTTACGGCGACGGCGATACTTTACGGCGACGGCGATACTTTACGGCGACGGCGATACTTTACGGCGACGGCGATACATAAAGGCGAGGGCGATAATAGACGGCCACGGGGATACTTTACGGCGACGGCGATACTTTACGGCGATATTTTACGGCGACGGCGATATTTAACAGCGACGGCGATACTTTACGGCGACGGCGATACTTTACGGCGACGGCGATGCGTTACGGCGACGGCGATACTTTACGGCGACGGCGATACTTAACGGCGACGGCGATACTTAACGGCGATACTTAACGGCGACGGCGATACTTTACGGCGACGGCGATACGTTACGGCGACGGCGATACTTAACAGCGACGGCGACACTTAACGGCGACGGCGATAATAGACGGCGACGGTGATACTTTACGGCGACGGCGATACTTTACGGCGACGGCGATACTTTACGGCGACGGCGATACATAAAGGCGACGGCGATACTTAAAGGCGACGGCGATACTTAACGGCGACGGCGATACTTAACGGCGACGGCGACACTTAACGGCGACGGCGATACTTTACGGTGACGGCGATACTTTACGGTGACGGCGATACTTAACGGTGACGGCGATAATAGACGGCGACGGCGATACGTAAAGGCGACGGCGATACTTAAAGGCGACGGCGATACTTAACGGCGATGGCGACAATTAACGGCGATACTTTACGGCGACGGCGATACTTAACGGCGACGGTGATACATAAAGGCGAGGGCCATAATAGACGGCGACGGCGATACATAAAGGCGACGGCGATACTTAAAGGCGACGGCGGTATTTAACGGCGACGGCGATACTTAACGGCGACACTTAACGGCGACGGCGATACTTTACGGCGACGGCGATACTTTACGACGACGGCAATACATAAAGGCGACGGCGATACTTAACGGCGACGGCGATACTTAACTGCGACGGTGATAATAGACGGCGTCGGCGATACTTTACGGCGACGGCGGTATTTAACGGCGACGGCGATACTTAACGGCGACACTTAACGGCGACGGCGATACTTTACGGCGACGGCGATACTTTACGACGACGGCAATACATAAAGGCGACGGCGATACTTAACGGCGACGGCGATACTTAACTGCGACGGTGATAATAGACGGCGTCGGCGATACTTAACGGCGATACTTTACGGCAACGGCGACACTTAAAGGCGACGGCGATACTTAACTGCGACGGCAATAATAGACGGCGACGGCGATACTTAAAGGCGACGGCGATACTTAACGGCGACGGCGATACTTTACGGCGACGGCGATACTTTACGGCGACGGCGATACTTTACGGCGATACTTTACGGCGATACTTTACGGCGACGGGGATACTTTACGGCGATACATTACGGCGACGGCGATACTTTACGGCGATACTTTACGGCGACGGCGATACTTTACGGCGACGGGGATACTTGACGGCGACAGCGATACTTTACGGCGACGGCGATACATAAAGGCGAAGGCGATAATAGACGGCGACGGCGATACTTAACGGCGACGGCGATACTTAACGGCGACGGCGATACTTAACGGCGACGGCGATACTTAACGGCGACGGCGATACTTAACGGCGACGGCGATACTTAACGGCGACGGCGATACTTAACGGCGACGGCGATACTTAACGGCGACGGCGATACTTAACGGCGACGGCGATACTTAACGGCGACGGCGATACTTAACGGCGACGGCGATACTTAACGGCGACGGCGATACTTAACGGCGACGGCGATACTTAACGGCGACGGCGATACTTAACGGCGACGGCGATACTTAACGGCGACGGCGATACTTAACGGCGACGGCGATACTTAACGGCGACGGCGATACTTAACGGCGACGGCGATACTTAACGGCGACGGCGATACTTAACGGCGACGGCGATACTTAACGGCGACGGCGATACTTAACGGCGACGGCGATACTTAACGGCGACGGCGATACTTAACGGCGACGGCGATACTTAACGGCGACGGCGATACTTAACGGCGACGGCGATACTTAACGGCGACGGCGATACTTAACGGCGACGGCGATACTTAACGGCGACGGCGATACTTAACGGCGACGGCGATACTTAACGGCGACGGCGATACTTAACGGCGACGGCGATACTTAACGGCGACGGCGATACTTAACGGCGACGGCGATACTTAACGGCGACGGCGATACTTAACGGCGACGGCGATACTTAACGGCGACGGCGATACTTAACGGCGACGGCGATACTTAACGGCGACGGCGATACTTAACGGCGACGGCGATACTTAACGGCGACGGCGATACTTAACGGCGACGGCGATACTTAACAGCGACGGCGATACTTAACGGCGACGGCGATACTTAACGGCGACGGCGATACTTAACGGCGACGGCGATACTTAACGGCGACGGCGATACTTAACGGCGACGGCGATACTTAACAGCGACGGCGATACTTAACGGCGACGGCGATACTTAACGGCGACGGCGATACTTTACGGCGACGGCGATACTTTACGGCGACGGCGATACTTTACGGCGACGGCGATACTTTACGGCGACGGCGATACTTTACGGCGACGGCGATACTTTACGGCGACGGCGATACTTAACGGCGACGGCGATACTTTACGGCGACGGTGATAATAGACGGCGTCGGCGATACTTAACGGCGATACTTTACGGCAACGGCGACACTTAAAGGCGACGGCGATACTTAACTGCGACGGCAATAATAGACGGCGACGGCGATACTTAAAGGCGACGGCGATACTTAACGGCGACGGCGATACTTTACGGCGACGGCGATACTTTACGGCGACGGCGATACTTAACGGCGACGGCGATACTTAACGGCGACGGCGATACTTAACGGCGACGGCGATACTTAACGGCGACGGCGATACTTAACGGCGACGGCGATACTTAACGGCGACGGCGATACTTAACGGCGACGGCGATACTTAACGGCGACGGCGATACTTAACGGCGACGGCGATACTTAACGGCGACGGCGATACTTAACGGCGACGGCGATACTTAACGGCGACGGCGATACTTAACGGCGACGGCGATACTTAACGGCGACGGCGATACTTAACGGCGACGGCGATACTTAACGGCGACGGCGATACTTAACGGCGACGGCGATACTTAACGGCGACGGCGATACTTAACGGCGACGGCGATACTTAACGGCGACGGCGATACTTAACGGCGACGGCGATACTTAACGGCGACGGCGATACTTAACGGCGACGGCGATACTTAACGGCGACGGCGATACTTAACGGCGACGGCGATACTTAACGGCGACGGCGATACTTAACGGCGACGGCGATACTTAACGGCGACGGCGATACTTAACGGCGACGGCGATACTTAACGGCGACGGCGATACTTAACGGCGACGGCGATACTTAACGGCGACGGCGATACTTAACGGCGACGGCGATACTTAACGGCGACGGCGATACTTAACGGCGACGGCGATACTTAACGGCGACGGCGATACTTAACGGCGACGGCGATACTTAACGGCGACGGCGATACTTAACGGCGACGGCGATACTTAACGGCGACGGCGATACTTAACGGCGACGGCGATACTTAACGGCGACGGCGATACTTAACGGCGACGGCGATACTTAACGGCGACGGCGATACTTAACGGCGACGGCGATACTTAACGGCGACGGCGATACTTAACAGCGACGGCGATACTTAACGGCGACGGCGATACTTAACGGCGACGGCGATACTTAACAGCGACGGCGATACTTAACGGCGACGGCGATACTTAACGGCGACGGCGATACTTAACGGCGACGGCGATACTTAACGGCGACGGCGATACTTAACGGCGACGGCGATACTTTACGGCGACGGCGATACTTTACGGCGACGGCGATACTTTACGGCGACGGCGATACTTTACGGCGACGGCGATACTTTACGGCGACGGCGATACTTAACGGCGACGGCGATAATAGACGGCCACGGCGATACTTAACGGCGACGGCGATACTTAACGGCGACGGCGATACTTAACGGCGACGGCGATACTTAACGGCGACGGCGATACTTAACGGCGACGGCGATACTTAACGGCGACGGCGATACTTAACAGCGACGGCGATACTTAACGGCGACGGCGATACTTAACAGCGACGGCGATACTTAACGGCGACGGCGATACTTAACGGCGACGGCGATACTTAACGGCGACGGCGATACTTAACGGCGACGGCGATACTTAACAGCGACGGCGATACTTAACGGCGACGGCGATACTTTACGGCGACGGCGATACTTTACGGCGACGGCGATACTTTACGGCGACGGCGATACTTTACGGCGACGGCGATACTTTACGGCGACGGCGATACTTTACGGCGACGGCGATACTTTACGGCGACGGCGATACTTAACGGCGACGGCGATACTTTACGGCGACGGCGATACTTAACTGCGACGGCGATAATAGACGGCCACGGCGATACTTAACGGCGACACTTAACTGCGACGGCGATAATAGACGGCCACGGCGATACTTAACGGCGACACTTAACTGCGACGGCGATAATAGACGGCGATACATAAAGGCGACGGCGATAATAGACGGCGATAATAGACGGCCACGGCGATACATAAAGGTGACGGCGATACTTTACGGCGACGGCGATACTTAACGGCGACGGCGATAATAGACGGCCACGGCGATACTTAACGGCGACGGCGATACTTAACGGCGACGGCGATACTTAACGGCGACGGCGATACTTAACGGCGACGGCGATACTTAACGGCGACGGCGATACTTAACGGCGACGGCGATACTTAACAGCGACGGCGATACTTAACGGCGACGGCGATACTTAACAGCGACGGCGATACTTAACGGCGACGGCGATACTTAACGGCGACGGCGATACTTAACGGCGACGGCGATACTTAACGGCGACGGCGATACTTAACAGCGACGGCGATACTTAACGGCGACGGCGATACTTTACGGCGACGGCGATACTTTACGGCGACGGCGATACTTTACGGCGACGGCGATACTTTACGGCGACGGCGATACTTTACGGCGACGGCGATACTTTACGGCGACGGCGATACTTTACGGCGACGGCGATACTTTACGGCGACGGCGATACTTAACGGCGACGGCGATACTTTACGGCGACGGCGATACTTAACTGCGACGGCGATAATAGACGGCCACGGCGATACTTAACGGCGACACTTAACTGCGACGGCGATAATAGACGGCCACGGCGATACTTAACGGCGACACTTAACTGCGACGGCGATAATAGACGGCGATACATAAAGGCGACGGCGATAATAGACGGCGATAATAGACGGCCACGGCGATACATAAAGGTGACGGCGATACTTTACGGCGACGGCGATACATTACGGCGACGGCGATACTTAACGGCGACACTTTACGGCGACGGCGATACTTAACGGCGACGGCGATCCTTTACGGCGACGGCGACACTTTACGGCGACGGCGATACTTTACGGCGACGGCGATCCTTTACGGCGACGGCGACACTTTACGGCGACGGCGATACTTTACGGCGACGGCGATACTTTACGGCGACGGCGATACTTTACGGCGACGGCGATACTTTACGGCGACGGCGATACTTTATGGCGACGGCGATACTTTACGGCGACGGCGATACTGTACGGCGACGGCGATACTTAACGGCGACGGCGATACTTAACGGCGACGGCGATACTTAACGGCGACGGCGATACTTAACGGCGACGGCGATACTTAACGGCGACGGCGATACTTAACGGCGACGGCGATACTTAACGGCGACGGCGATACTTAACGGCGACGGCGATACTTAACGGCGACGGCGATACTTAACGGCGACGGCGATACTTAACGGCGACGGCGATACTTAACAGCGACGGCGATACTTAACGGCGACGGCGATACTTTACGGCGACGGCGATACTTTACGGCGACGGCGATACTTAACGGCGACGGCGATACTTTACGGCGACGGCGATACTTAACGGCGACGGCGATAATAGACGGCCACGGCGATACTTAACGGCGACGGCGATACTTAACGGCGACGGCGATACTTAACGGCGACGGCGATACTTAACGGCGACGGCGATACTTAACGGCGACGGCGATACTTAACGGCGACGGCGATACTTAACAGCGACGGCGATACTTAACGGCGACGGCGATACTTTACGGCGACGGCGATACTTTACGGCGACGGCGATACTTTACGGCGACGGCGATACTTTACGGCGACGGCGATACTTTACGGCGACGGCGATACTTTACGGCGACGGCGATACTTTACGGCGACGGCGATACTTAACGGCGACGGCGATACTTAACGGCGACGGCGATACTTAACGGCGACGGCGATACTTAACGGCGACGGCGATACTTAACGGCGACGGCGATACTTAACGGCGACGGCGATACTTTACGGCGACGGCGATACTTAACGGCGACGGCGATACTTTACGGCGACGGCGATACTTAACGGCGACGGCGATACTTAACGGCGACGGCGATACTTAACGGCGACGGCGATACTTAACGGCGACGGCGATACTTAACGGCGACGGCGATACTTAACGGCGACGGCGATACTTAACGGCGACGGCGATACTTAACGGCGACGGCGATACTTAACGGCGACGGCGATACTTAACGGCGACGGCGATACTTAACGGCGACGGCGATACTTAACGGCGACGGCGATACTTAACGGCGACGGCGATACTTAACGGCGACGGCGATACTTAACGGCGACGGCGATACTTAACGGCGACGGCGATACTTAACGGCGACGGCGATACTTAACGGCGACGGCGATACTTAACGGCGACGGCGATACTTAACGGCGACGGCGATACTTAACGGCGACGGCGATACTTAACGGCGACGGCGATACTTAACGGCGACGGCGATACTTAACGGCGACGGCGATACTTAACGGCGACGGCGATACTTAACGGCGACGGCGATACTTAACGGCGACGGCGATACTTAACGGCGACGGCGATACTTAACGGCGACGGCGATACTTAACGGCGACGGCGATACTTAACGGCGACGGCGATACTTAACGGCGACGGCGATACTTAACGGCGACGGCGATACTTAACGGCGACGGCGATACTTAACGGCGACGGCGATACTTAACGGCGACGGCGATACTTAACGGCGACGGCGATACTTAACGGCGACGGCGATACTTAACGGCGACGGCGATACTTAACGGCGACGGCGATACTTAACGGCGACGGCGATACTTAACGGCGACGGCGATACTTAACGGCGACGGCGATACTTAACGGCGACGGCGATACTTAACGGCGACGGCGATACTTAACGGCGACGGCGATACTTAACGGCGACGGCGATACTTAACGGCGACGGCGATACTTAACGGCGACGGCGATACTTAACGGCGACGGCGATACTTAACGGCGACGGCGATACTTAACGGCGACGGCGATACTTAACGGCGACGGCGATACTTAACGGCGACGGCGATACTTAACGGCGACGGCGATACTTAACGGCGACGGCGATACTTAACGGCGACGGCGATACTTAACGGCGACGGCGATACTTAACGGCGACGGCGATACTTAACGGCGACGGCGATACTTAACGGCGACGGCGATACTTAACGGCGACGGCGATACTTAACGGCGACGGCGATACTTAACGGCGACGGCGATACTTAACGGCGACGGCGATACTTAACGGCGACGGCGATACTTAACGGCGACGGCGATACTTAACGGCGACGGCGATACTTAACGGCGACGGCGATACTTAACGGCGACGGCGATACTTAACGGCGACGGCGATACTTAACGGCGACGGCGATACTTAACGGCGACGGCGATACTTAACGGCGACGGCGATACTTAACGGCGACGGCGATACTTAACGGCGACGGCGATACTTAACGGCGACGGCGATACTTAACGGCGACGGCGATACTTAACGGCGACGGCGATACTTAACGGCGACGGCGATACTTAACGGCGACGGCGATACTTAACGGCGACGGCGATACTTAACGGCGACGGCGATACTTAACAGCGACGGCGATACTTAACGGCGACGGCGATACTTAACGGCGACGGCGATACTTAACGGCGACGGCGATACTTAACGGCGACGGCGATACTTTACGGCGACGGCGATACTTAACGGCGACGGCGATACTTAACAGCGACGGCGATACTTTACGGCGACGGCGATACTTTACGGCGACGGCGATACTTTACGGCGACGGCGATACTTTACGGCGACGGCGATACTTTACGGCGACGGCGATACTTTACGGCGACGGCGATACTTTACGGCGACGGCGATACTTAACGGCGACGGCGATACTTTACGGCGACGGCGATACTTAACTGCGACGGCGATAATAGACGGCCACGGCGATACTTAACGGCGACACTTAACTGCGACGGCGATAATAGACGGCCACGGCGATACTTAACGGCGACACTTAACTGCGACGGCGATAATAGACGGCGATACATAAAGGCGACGGCGATAATAGACGGCGATAATAGACGGCCACGGCGATACATAAAGGTGACGGCGATACTTTACGGCGACGGCGATACATTACGGCGACGGCGATACTTAACGGCGACGGCGATACTTTACGGCGACGGCGATACTTAACGGCGACGGCGATAATAGACGGCCACGGCGATACTTAACGGCGACGGCGATACTTAACGGCGACGGCGATACTTAACGGCGACGGCGATACTTAACGGCGACGGCGATACTTAACGGCGACGGCGATACTTAACAGCGACGGCGATACTTAACGGCGACGGCGATACTTTACGGCGACGGCGATACTTTACGGCGACGGCGATACTTAACGGCGACGGCGATACTTAACGGCGACGGCGATACTTAACGGCGACGGCGATACTTAACGGCGACGGTGATACATAAAGGCGAGGGCCATAATAGACGGCGACGGCGATACATAAAGGCGACGGCGATACTTAAAGGCGACGGCGGTATTTAACGGCGACGGCGATACTTAACGGCGACACTTAACGGCGACGGCGATACTTTACGGCGACGGCGATACTTTACGACGACGGCAATACATAAAGGCGACGGCGATACTTAACGGCGACGGCGATACTTAACTGCGACGGTGATAATAGACGGCGTCGGCGATACTTTACGGCGACGGCGGTATTTAACGGCGACGGCGATACTTAACGGCGACACTTAACGGCGACGGCGATACTTTACGGCGACGGCGATACTTTACGACGACGGCAATACATAAAGGCGACGGCGATACTTAACGGCGACGGCGATACTTAACTGCGACGGTGATAATAGACGGCGTCGGCGATACTTAACGGCGATACTTTACGGCAACGGCGACACTTAAAGGCGACGGCGATACTTAACTGCGACGGCAATAATAGACGGCGACGGCGATACTTAAAGGCGACGGCGATACTTAACGGCGACGGCGATACTTTACGGCGACGGCGATACTTTACGGCGACGGCGATACTTTACGGCGATACTTTACGGCGATACTTTACGGCGACGGGGATACTTTACGGCGATACATTACGGCGACGGCGATACTTTACGGCGATACTTTACGGCGACGGCGATACTTTACGGCGACGGGGATACTTGACGGCGACAGCGATACTTTACGGCGACGGCGATACATAAAGGCGAAGGCGATAATAGACGGCGACGGCGATACTTAAAGGCGACGGCGATACTTTACGGCGATACTTTACGGCGACGGGGATACTTTACGGCGATACTTTACGGCGACGGCGATACTTTACGGCGATACTTTACGGCGACGGCGATACTTGACGGCGACAGCGATACTTTACGGCGACGGCGATACTTTACGGCGACGGCGATACATAAAGGCGAAGGCGATAATAGACGGCGACGGCGATACTTTACTGCGATACTTAACGGCGATACTTTACGGCGACGGCGATACTTTACGGCGACGGCGATACTTTACGGCGACGGAGATACTTTACGGCGACGGCGATACATAAAGGCAACGGCGATACTTAATGGCGACGGCGATACATAAAGGCAACGGCGATACTTAAAGGCGACGGCGACACTTAACGGCGACGGCGATACTTAAAGG
>RBVU03000157.1:0-14612 GCA_004115045.4 Sinella curviseta
TGAATGTGACTTCACGAAATAACATCTTATGAACCTTTCACTGATTGAACATCTGCGCCCTTTAAGTCAAAATATTACCCAGCGTAGCATTATATTCGGTGCGCCGTCTCAGTAACAAGCGCAAAGGGACAACATGCAGCAGAGCGAGTAGCAATAAATCCAGTTTTATACATTTACATTTCTTTGAGTCTTAATATACCCACATGACATTAAATTCAAGTAATAAGTTCAATTTAGCAACTATTTGTCTTGTTTATAGCATTGAGTTATTGTATTACAAATTTCCATAATATAACATCGAATCCCGGTCCCTTGCATTCAAACACAAAATTATACCGAATACACCAGGGCCCTCATAATTACATAACTAACGAGTCGTAGGTGTTACTTACGTAGACCTTTTTTTGGGTAACTTAACGACAGCACCTTTCAAATCCTACGACTAAGCTATCGTGCACTGACATACAGGTATAAGCTTCAACATTTACCTAAAACGGCAATAGCAGTTGTGACATAACGACGTCCTAGATCTGTTTAGTGGATATTGGCATATTACCAATATTATTACATATGCTGGTATACCAACACATGTGTATAATTTTGCGTTGGAATTTTTTTACTCCGTGAGCAAACAATTATCGCAATACATTTCTAACAATATGAATAGTAACATAAGGGCATGAAAATTTAATAGCAGTAGGCTACAATATGTTATCGTCACAACTACGTTTCGGTTGGCTGATGTTAAAATAGAAGCACTATCATATTTTAGGTTGAATTCGTGTTCAAAATTAATCTCATGTCAAATTAGAATTACATACTAATATTATAGTTATATATTGTAGTCAAGTTATCTGCCTGCTTATCACGTTCCATGCTCTTCCACGTTGGCGAACACCAGTAATTATAACTGTGGCACAACGTTGTGAGAGCGATTGTAATTAATTTCACAGAATTTGTTCCCGAGATATTGCAGCGTTGACTACATCATTACACGGGGGAACATATTGCCATTCGGCCATACTCTAACTACGAAGATATTTTTGACTCCGCGAGCAAACAACTGCAATAATGAGCATTGCTAGTGGTCGCTGGATGTAGTCGAGTTGTTCTTCAAGCAGCTTGTACATCTGTTGACCAATCCATTGTTGTTGGTATGGGCGTATGTGTTGCAATTTCACTCTTCGTGCAAGTTCTACGCTGCTTGAAGTCCATCGAATTAACAATACTGACTGGAGTATTCAGGTGACATATTCAATTCGGCAACAAGTGATGTACCAAACTTGTCACTAGCGTTTGTGAAAATGAAACCTGACTTGCAAACTTTTGAGAATCATACTAGGACAAATACTACGACTGACTGATTGAATTTATCCCTTACGAATACATTTGAGTTGCATTTCGTTGATCGAACTACGTGTCATATGTTTAACGTTTATTGAGGAAATACAATATTAATAATATATTCTCTCACCGACGTGGATCAAAGATACAATATGTATGAACAAATTCAACTGAAAGATGAACGGAAGGCCGCAGCATTTTCTGGAGACAAACTAAGGGGTATTCGGGTGGAGGTGGAGTGAGCTTGGTGGCCGTAAAAATAGGATACACTTATTTAAAACAATTTGTAATGATTGAAGCCATCATTGAGCTTAATTTCGACAGCATATGCATTACGGAGCTGGATAACTATGCTGAGAAGACAACATGTGTTCATTTCCTCTAGTGTTTGAAGAGAACCTTCCCTTCTCACGTACCTTGTCAATTTGCAGCAGCATGAGCTGCCCTGAGGTCGGAATATAAACGTACTTGAAAATAACAAAAATGTAATATTATAAAGTGATCGTCGGTTCAAAACTCGTCTTACGGTGATTGACTCAGGAGTCTACACAAGGTGCTTATAATGGATTTTTAGGCGAAATATCGACAATACTATTGTAATTGCAAAGCAGATGGGAGTAGTAGTCAAACGCAAATATGACGGTATTATCAAATTTCCTAGGTTTCGTAGTCGTCATTATTGCACCCATAACTCTCTCACAACAGAACCACGTCGACACATATTCCATTAATCCCTTAGAAGATTTTCCGCCCCATTTAGTTTTCTCTAAAACTGACAGGGTTGCGTTCACACGAGCCAGAAATTACTCCAAAACCTTAAGCACCGTCAGGCACCGTATCTTTGACATTGATTTTATTTTGAATTTGTTTGAGAAATCAAATTGTCACCCAGTTGAGGATAATTTTCACAATGTTGACATTAGATTACCCAACGCGCACACGCTCTCGTGATATCAAATATACCGGGGCGTGGGTTCCTGTCGAGGATAGTCGTGCTCGCCGAAATATCACATGGAATGACAAAGATAAATTAAATTGTCTAGTATCAAAATATTACGGGTCAAATATTTTACAGCAAAGGTTTGTCAGCGCTGACATTTGTGTGAGACTTAACGTACTGGACTATGCAGTGAAAACGAAACCCTGGAACTGTGAGGTTCATGTAGCAATACAAATTACTCCGTCCTTCAGGACAAGGGGGAGGATATCATATCTACCGAGTTTTTAGTATGACGTGGATGAAATAATCGGATATAGTAATAATCGACCAATTTTGTCCGAAAAATCAAAATTGTTCATTGTTTAGAGGAAGAAACGTATGCATGTTAGTGGATACGCCTGACGGATTATCGGCGTAATAAAGTTACAACCCTGTTGCCCATATCTTCTTAGCCTTATGAACGTGGTTGACCGGAGTAGCAAACAACTATTGTAATCAATAAATATTAGAATAGCGTCTCCGGTCCAGTTGTTTTTCAAATCGCAGGCAGCACCATGATATCGTCAAAAAATTTAAGCTCCTTTGACATTTTGATGTTTACCTTAAAACTGCCATTTCCTATTCTATACTAATACTTGATTTGCACGCTATGTACTATAGTTAACAGATTGACTGCGCAATGAGAACTTTTCTTACCGATGTGTTTGATATAATAGCATAAAAATCAATATACCATTTCAGAGTGAGATATTGTCGAAAGCTTATCCCAAGCAATACAGGCATTACGTGCTGTATACTAAAGTTCATTTTAATAGTCCTACAAGCTGATTTCGTAATACATTCTACGCCGTACGCTTCCATGCAGCCGAACACCAGCAATTATAATTGTGCCACAAACACATCGTCGGGAGAAGAAAAATCCAATTACTTTAACAAAAATATAATTTTCATATAGTACCCTGTCGACTACATTAGTATTCATGAGAACATAATGGTATGAGTGGCATAGTGTAATTATCGATATATGTTCGGCTCCGCGAACAAACAAATGGCGTAATCAGTATTCCTAATAATAGTTGCATATTGCTTTAATAGGTTATACCATTTCATCACTATTTCGTTTTTGGTATTGGTTTGTATTTTTCCCGAAAATAATTCCACAGCCCGTGCAAATCCTATACTACTACTACAAGTTTTCCCAATTCAAACAGTAAAGTTGCCAAGAATCCGGAATTAATATTCACATTATGAATAATAATATTGGCTGCTAATAATTAAATCGTCGCCTTACGACATTCAATCCAAATAGAATATCAAAATAACTGACCGATAGAATTTTTCTTTTGAGCATTTGTTTCGGTAACTTGCGTCAGTGAGTCAGATCACCAGTACCGTTTCAGAGGGTTCAGAGGCTGAATCTTATGAATTGCGTTAAATATGGTCTGGAATATCGGTATATACTACAATTAGAATATTATTGTGAATACAAAATAAAAGGTTGTCTGTAACCTACTCTAGTATAACAAAACCGTTATAAGCAATTTGGGTTTGAATATGTATGGAAAGCGGGACTTTTTCACGTGGCTATAAAGTGAGTATTGTAGTTGATTTAACTGGATATGTGAAAATGACGTTACTTTCAAAACAAATTCCACAATTCAAGAAAGTCATTTAATTTCAGTGCTGCTGGAAATGGCAGTGGACAACAGTTTGGCCAAGACAATACGCGTTTCATCAGATCAGTTAGTTTGAGTCAATGTTCTGCAATACGCAATACTCATTTCTGACCATTCACCATACACACATTCTTATTCTTTGACAACTTCCAGCGACACTTTCTGCGCCGACATTTTATAAACTTAATCGACAGCAATAAAAATTACTGTAATCTAAACTAGTCGAAGTGCCACACAAACTTCATTGATTTGATCTGCACCAGCATCCGTTGGACCGTGGTTAAAATTGATTTTGGGAAATATATCGGCAATATAGTTGTACTTGAAAAGTCATATAGTGACAGCGAAAGATGACTATAATATCAAGTTATTCAAGTGGTTACCTAATCGTCTTTGCAATACATATATCCCTTGCAAACGGAGGATATATTGACGGTTATTCCATCACACAGATAAATAATTTCCCGTCGCATTTATTTCATCGTGAAGTGGATAGGTATGACTTTTTACGAGCCAGGAATTACTTGAAAATTTCGAGCAAAGTGAGGGACCATTCCTTTGACATTTCGTTTATTTTAAATTTGTTTGAGAGAACAAAATGTCACATTGTTGTAGATAATTTTCACAATGTTGACACCGGATTTCCCAGCGCCACTGCCGTTCAGAGAAGACCACAGCTTGCGGTCATTGAAGATAAAAACGCGTACTATCCAACTGAGAAGTATACCGCTATATGGGTTCCCTTTGGGTTTCTCCAAACCCACCCAAATATGACATGGCATTACGGGAAGACTCTAAAGTGTAGGATGTCAAAATATTACGGATCACATCATTTCCGGAAGGAGTTTCCTAGCCCTTTTATTTGTATCAGTCTGAACGTGCTGGATTACGCAGTGAACACCAAGCCCTGGATTTGTGAGCTCCAGATTGCGATACAAATTCCTCCGACATTCAGCACAAGGGGAAATGTAATATATCCACTTAGTTTTAAATATGACGTGGATGAACAAATTGGAGATAGATCCAACCGACCAATTTTATCTGCTACATCAAAACTGTACATTTTAATCAGTCATCAAAGCTTGCCACGTATCAAAGAAAGTTTGGTGGCATTTCTCAACACGGACTTTGTTCACCAATTTCCACATGTCTATAGCCCTATATTTGACCCCATGGGTCAGAATGGGATATTTGTTGTCACAATCGGAAACAGGAGTGATAACAAAACATTTGTCAGCCAAATACAGACAAATCGTAATACAAAACATCCATACGAATTTACATTAAAATACAAATCCGTTGGGTTACGCGATATTCAGCTTTTCACTCCATCACGCCAAATGAAGGAACCGGTAGTTTGGAACGTGCGACTAGACCAGCCAGTTGCTGAACATATTTTTGATTTTCGGGTGAACATGCAAAGATGCAACAGCAAAAGGCATATAACCACCAATTTCGGACTGAAAACAGAATCACCGAAGATAACGGTATCAGCCGTTTCCGGAGTTTTCACCAATGGTATCGCGTCACTATTACTCGATATAATATCCAACGCCACAATTACATTTGATGACTTTAACTATATTTACTGCGACCACGGCAAGTCCTACACGGATGTCGTCATTTATGACAAGTCAGATCTGTATTTGAGAGTCCACGGAGTTGACAATTTCAAATCCACGACATTTCGTCTCTCGTATATTGAGCCGATTCACAACTTAGTTTTTGTTAGTTGCGGAAGCGTGGAACGACGTCAATCTTTAGGATTGTACGAATTATTTAGGGTTTATCATGTTAATGTTTGGGTGGGTATAATCCTAATGACAATAGCATTAACCGAAATACATCTCAGGGTATCCACAGATACCTCTCGAGAAATTTACCTGTTCTCAGTTTTCAAGATGCTGATTGAACAGAGTGATCCATTCCGGCCTTCTGCTTGCCGTAATACGGCGTTCAGGTTTACAATCTCAGCTGCGTTACTAACAGGAATTATTGTAAGCAATGGTTTTAAAAGCAACAACGTTTATAACATGGTACTGCCAAGATTTTTGCTGCCATATACCAAATATTCTGAGCTCGTGCAGGATCGCTTTACCATTCTCGCACGACCAACAAATATTTATATGATTTTGGGACCTGAGGCGCCACTGGATGAACTGGACGCGTTTGTGAACTGGACGGTTGGTATATACCACAAATCGCAACACGAGATTACGGCTCCAGAATGGTCCACAAGTGACTATATTCCAAAAACGTATAAATATTTTAAACTCGACTCGGAAGTAACGGAATGGTATGAGCTGCTAAGCAGGTCGGATATTGATACATCTGCTCTGCAAATCATACGGGAAAATTCGTCGCTACATCCGCATGGTTTGCCATTAATCAAAAAACTGTTTCGAGACAATCCGTTGCAGTGGCTAACATTGGCTCGTAAATACCCAGACATATCAAGCAAGAAACAAGTGCATGACATGTTGTATGACGTCTACAAAAATCTAACTTTGAAGCATCTAGAGAATTGCAACAAATCTGCACTGCTCCTTCCAACATATATGGCTAAAGATTATGCCATGAGATTGTATCGAGCTTATACAAACTACACAATTAACGTAGGTAGGGAAACGTATGCCAACCTTTCCGTTGGGTTTTCAATTACCGGAACTGTTCATCCAAGTGTGATTAAGAGGATGCAGGGAATTATATTTTCGGGAATTTGGGAGTGGTGGTCGGATTACATTCTTGAGAAAACCAGTTTCACTCCAACAATGATGGACACATCGTTACGACCACCAAATATGAAAGGAAATGTATCAACTCTATTTTTTCTTCTTCTTTATGGATTGGCTGTAGGTTTACTGTGCTTTCTTATCGAAAGCGCAGCAGATATATATGATAACATTGTATACATATGTAGGAGAAGTGTAACTTTCATTGCATACTCATTGGAGTTGTAACAGAACATACAATTTAATATTTTGGTACACAAATATTCATTAGTTTGAGCTCATGTTTTGATATGCCATCAATTGCATTGTGTGACAAATTAAACAATATATATAATAAACCTCGTAAAACCTCAAGTACACAATAATAACAATATTTTTCTGATATACTATTACAATTACCTTGCGCGTACTTACAAGAACAAAATATTTTGAGGTCTATAAATATGTTCGGTACCACTACGGTGTACGATGGATTACTGCAGAACTTAAACCCTTGTATTGCTTGAGACCGTGCTGATTTCATCGTCTACCGCGATTGCTATTCCAGAATCGGTAAAACGAATCATGGTTATAACGCATTGTAAGCGTATATAATATAATTATCTCGTGAATGGTATTGCCGCTGCAATAATGTTCATAGGATAGCGATTGATGTTACAATGTGTGTTGCCGTTAGTAAGGATGTCGGTGCTTTCACGTTTTAAATGTCGCTGCTGACATCACAATGTATGATCTACAGTGCGATCTTTGAAAGTTTATCGATGGCGATCTCAAGAAACGTTTCATGGTAAAACGTATGAAACGTATTTGGCCAGGAAGAACAAATTTAGAGCGCGGCACAGAACTTGAAACAGGAGAAATTTAAGATTCAAAAAAGTAAGTTGCGTGGCAGATAACCATTTGTTTGTACCGCTGAGTTCCAGCATTAGGAAGGAAAACAACTATAAACCATGATGCTAACATATTGGAATCGACAGTCAACATCATGTTGCTACTCGAAGAATCGAAATCAGTGTTCATGTCATTCCTGTTTTCACGAGCTAACAAAAATGTGTCATTGGAAAAAAATACTTTAATCTTGTCATAGATACTGCATTTATTTTAATAAAACACAATAAATATATTGATCGGAGATCACTATTTAATATATCAACAGATAAGTATTTCACATTGTGTCACAAATACCGTGCAACTTCTGTATTGTAAACAAAAATCATGTTGTCTTATTTGATATGTACATTATATCGATTATATCGATGAAATGAAAAAGAATCTAGTTCAATGTTTATTGATTTTCTGCTTTGAAAAAATCAATATTTCGTATCATGGCACTTCGGGACCACAGCCAAGCCATCATACTATCCACACACCTGGGATCATCCTGTGCAAAATGAAGTTTTGCGCAGAGTGCTGAAAGCCACTCCATTTAATTAATTTTGTGATACCAGGGCATATAGGATATGAGTATGGGATTCGTGCGGTAAGCAACTATTGGATATTATTTGGATTATGGCGCAAAAATATGCATTGAGTTCAACAGTACGATTCTGTTTTGTAATATGCTAGATTTATATTTTATTTTGTTGACAATGATATTATGCGATCTCACACTTATTTCCAAACACACTGTTAACTCATGAGCCAGCAAACCACTGACAGCGAATGATTCTTCTAACCATCGGCCAAGGTAGAAGAAGCTACAACAGAACATTGCAGCATTGACTGAAATTATATTCTGTATTATGTTGTACTCAAATTGGTAGTACATAGCAAAATACTATATGATTTATTTGCACTTCCGTATACCATATTTATCTAAATACTCTGACGAAATATATATTCATGCGTAAATGCGTAATAGATTGAAATGAAAAAAAATTGCATCGAACTTTATAACTAACTTATAAATTTGTTAAAAAATTTCGCGATTTGTGACAGACGCCAAGCACAAAGTTTAAAAACTGCCTGCAACCTATGACGACTTTTCGAAACACACAATGGGAAGTTTCCACTATAAAGCAAATTAAAGCCAGCAACATTCCTTAAGGCAGTAGCTAAAATATAATTGCCACATTTCCCTGTAGACTTGACCGCTTCAGCGATGTGTCCCTGAGTTCTGGAGTGAAGGTCATTCTTTGTCGAATGAAATTGAGCCACCAGTTCCATATTCCGGATGTAATGAATCCCTGTATTCCCTCAATAACACTAGGATCTACTGATCCGTTGAGGTGGAACCCAAATGGAAAGATTTTCGTAGATTTCCTTTCCAACATTCACTATGTAGTCAGGTTTCCCATGATACAGTCTGGCAATATGAGCTGGCAATATCAGGGCAGATTTATTGCTGGGCTCAAGATGATTTCACAGGATATTCTTATGGGGCCTCAGAAGTAAGGTAGTAATCTCACGTTCACGTCCCCGGTAATCTTCACAGTGGGCCATTCTGAAACGTTTTCAAGAAACGTGTGTTGAAATATGGCTGTACTATTTATATGAAGGGAAGTATGCTCAAACAAAGTCGATACACCCGATGTATCAATTCCATTATTGCCAAGGAGGTGGTACTACTCCATTAATTCATATAGGTATGAAAACAGGTGCAGAAAATGGCAGCCACATGAAAGAAGGATCCCCTACTTGTGATTTTGGTACCTATACTTTGTGAAGGTTAGGCATATATATCGTGTGCGTCCAATTTCCAAACGCCTCGGTAGAGGTAAACCTCCAGTTACCGGTCACAATACCAACCTTTGATGATTTTACGTGAATAGTAAAACCAACCGTGACAAGCTCAGTGACGTTGCTATACGGTATTAGCTGCCTGGGTGAGATCATGTTATAAATGTTGCTGTTCTTGTATCCGTTACTTAAAACTATGCCGACAAAAAGAGCGGGCAATATCGTGAACCTCAAATGAATGTACTTCTCCAACGCAGCCGGAAATGCATCGCTCTGCTCCAGGTATAATTTTGCAATAAATCAAAGATGAGTTACCCATGACAATTTTTGCAAAAGTTTGCGATGCATTCAGTTACAAGAATGGCACAGCCAACCAGACACATCCATACTGGCAGATGATATACGCGTATCAACTCATACAATCCGAATGAGTGCATTCCTCGTGCACTGCCAGAACTTACGAAAGCCAAGCTATATATCTGCTCCGGATAAAACAACCGATGCACCAAAGATTGATGTGTCTCAATTGCAAACACTTTCAATGTCATATCGGAATACAGTGGTGGCTTACTTGGATCCGAGTATTGTTTTCCACAATAACAATATTTGTCAGGGAACTTCCATGACACAATGGTGGCGCTTGATATCATGTCCAGAAACATTGATGTAACCGCATTCGAAAAAGTATTAGTTGTACTTTGGTGACGAAAACCACCAACTCCAGCGATGTGGCCGCTGAAGGAATCAACACTTCGGCAAGCCTGCATATGTTTTATAAATTCTAATATATACCATCCATAAAGTCCACGTTCCAGCGCACATGCTTTTCCAATGGTTTGGATTGGGCAATCAGTGGAATACGCAACAACTGAACCACAACCTATAGTAGCTTTTATCTGAACGGTGCTAGTGCAGCATACCCCTCCATGTTTAGTCTAGAATTGTTCCTAAATAATACATTTCATGCAATGCGATTTATGATTTAAATACATATCCATTCGATTTCAGTATGTTTATGAATTGTGAGTACGAACGTAATCTGACCAGATCATGCTTGCTCTACTTGCTAATCAACGCTTATCAAATGCAAAGTCCTGAGCGTGTAATGCGCTGAATTATTAACATGCTTGCAGACGGTGTTTTAGGAATTCCCATTTTTAATGTAGGTTCGCACGATCAATATATCTATCGGGAGCCGTTATAGATATACCAAGAGATGTAGCGATAAATCGGGAGTATTGAATAACTGTATGAAGTTAAGATAGAGCGTCTGGTTCTTTACACACTCGCCTCACAACCAATGTATTTGTTCTGTAAAATACTATTGGCCATATAAAGCTTCAATAGCATTCGAGACCAAATACTTTTGGAGCGTGTATATGACAGTAGACTAGAAAATGAGGAATTATAATACATGATTCAATGAATAAAACATTAACTACCGTAAAGCAGACACTGGCTCTATGGCATGTGACATGCTGTACTAACCTCCTGAATTTTAACTATACATTTAGTACTGTGATGGTCATTTGAACATTTAAAGCAAGGTGAGTGTAGCAAATTTGTTTTCTACTGTTTACCGCTATCATAATAGAATCTACCGAATATTTCTGTCGACAGATCCTTCAGCCGAAATATTAGACAATATTAGATAATAGACAATGTACGCTTAAATGGACGACGAAAGCCTTAACCTTCACCACTCTCACTGATTCGTTCAGCTATAGCTTGGCAATTCGTCTCCGTTCCATTAATTGTAGGCAAACATACGTCATGATCTCAAATATGAAACAAGGTATTGACAGCGTGGTACCAATAACTAAAAGCATAAATATCACAAATATGTTGCCCTGCATTGAAGCACTCTCTGGCAGTGGCGCCTCGTGGTCTTCCGGAAAATGTCTAGTAGCAACTTCTTTGGGATGAATTCTGGAAATATATCTCAACTGTGTAAGTAATTTATCACTAGCAATACAATTGGTTTCTTTATAATTTTGAAGCACAAGGGACACCTCTGACTGCGCGTAAAAATTGTCACGACAATCAAGTTGGTGCTTGCTTTCCAGAACTAAGTCCTTCAGCTTCCAACAAGATCGAATATAGTGCTTTCCAATATTCAAATATTCCTTCATTCTAATGTGAAATCGGAGTTTGATGTTCGTAATTCTACTGTAAATGGTAAAATTGTCCTTCATAAGTTGTTCCAACGTATCGTAAATAAGCGATCCTCGACGCGTAATCATATTGTATACATTATCATTTATGTAGGCGTTGCTAAGAACAAGAGAGCTCAACAGCAAGCCACCCATGACCCGCCGAAGCCATTTTTCTTTTGTCATAGAAGTTGAAAAAGGATTTCCCTGTTCGAACAACATGATAAACATTGCCCATATGTTATCGTGTTATTTAATTAATCTAAATCTGTTTCTATTTCCTTGGAACATATCCCAGAAGTTCCCTGCCATTAAGACGGTAACTGCTACCATAGATGTTGCAATCATTCACCATACATATTTGTCGAACACATTTGTAAGTTGTTCAAACGGGAACGGTATCACACCTTTTTCGCCGCAGATCACAAATGGCTGGCTGATGGATTACTAATAACTACTTGATGCTTCAATTAGTTAGCATCATCCGGAATCATGCGAGGTTCATTTTGCAAATGCATTAGTGGACATTTGCCTTTGCCTGAACAATACTAAATTTGCAGATGCTCCAGATTTGCGGTTTTGGCAAACGGCGTATCCCCCGTAACGTCCATATCCTTTTGTGGGAAAGCAACTTGTGTTACTGTTTATAGCTAGCAGAATTTTCTTGACTACGTAATTGAATCTTTGATTGGCGCGACTTACATCGGTCACCATAGATAACCAATATGTATTTGTATCTTCGGTACAGCGCAGCAGGTGGTTACTAATGGCGAACATGTCCTTTTCTACTTGCTTGTCAAGATTGTGGTTGCTTTGGGTAGTATCTCGGAGAACTGTTCAATTAATAGATTGTTGAAGTATGCCACTGACCTATCGCGAACATTCCACTCTTGTAATTTAACCCATTCTCCGTTTGGTTTCAGTATCGATATGTGAAGTATAATGTCGGAAGCAAAAAACAAGTACAAGAAACATATCATGGTATGTAATGGGTCCGTTTAATCCAATTCCCATTGTCCGATATTGCAACGTTCTTCTCATCCATTGTAATAGGTTTTGTTGACGGTACGCCTCATCACTTACATGCCCAATTAGTACAGTAAAAACTGGACCGGAACTTTGTGGAACGTTTTCGAACTTAGACTTGTGCTCATATCAGAAAATGCTGGTAAAGAATGGCGTCCTCCAAATTAGTATTCTTACAGGTATAAATAGAGAAATATACATAACGGATAGCCATGGTTTGAACACAACACTCGGCATCATGAACTTTAAGGAATGGCACACATCTTTATCAAATGTCGGCGAGGGCACGACTTTAGATTTAGAGCAATATGTAATACACTGGTATAGTCTGCTCGCATTCTGATTGAGCGTCGGTATCCAGATATTCGCTTTCATATAGTGCCCCAAAATAACAAGTTCATGTATAGGGTTTCTCAAAATCATTGGAAAAGACGGATTTATTATATCAACATGTCTAAAGTTAGTCACAACAACTAGTGGTTTTAGGAACGCTATAGGCTGATATACTTGCTGAATTTGAACATGATCATTTTTGGGGGATTTTGGGAGATGCCATGGAATGTTGAAATACAACAAAGAGAATCATCGTTGGCCTTTGAATCATTGCGGCTAATCGAATTGTCAAAAGACTGTTAACAAAGTACGACCATTTTACTATTGATAGCAAGTCCGAAATTCAAAATCAGTGAGATAAGTTTCTGTCCAGAAACCGTTGCTAACTAAATTTGTATTTGTTTAAATGCTCACGCAGTTTGCTGACTTGTCCAGAGTAAACAGTTTCACCACGAAGCTTAGACGACAATATAACACAATATTTACACCAAATCGACACGCACTAAAAGCTGATGCGTCATCAGTAGAAGTGGAGAGTATTGTAAGTACTTAGTTTGAATTTTATCGTTTTGAATAGTTGGCGCACAAGAAATTCTGCACATCAATTTCGGGACACGGAAAACAACGTTCGTATATAATTATATCGGAATAAGCTGCTATTTATGACACGGCTTTGGCAGTATCCTCGTTCTTGGCAATGAAAATCTTTGAAATGATATACATTTTTCTGTCGCTGTCAACATGTACCGCATAAGATTACACACGTTGCCTCCATTTATACTCGGCAATTTCTGATGTCAGAGAAACGATTAACTGCTGGTAGCGGATCTACTAGGCTACAGCATGAATTTGATCACCAGATATAGATTTATGTCAGAAAACACAGTGTAAGGGTCACACAAGTTGCTACAACCAGCAGCTACTTGTTGGTCAATTACAATCGAGGACCTGGAAATGTTGCTAACTTCATTTATACAATTTTATATAATCCGTTATGAAATTCTCCGCTCACAGTATGTCGACAAGAATAATTGGTCTCAGTAAATCATGTTAGCGTAACGTAAAGTGACTGGTATTCTATCTTTGCAGTTATATCGGCGAAACTTTTTGGCGTAGATTTCGTTGAAACTGGTGCAGGGTAGTAGATTTTGATGCGTAGATTACGATTCTGCCCGGTTAAGCCATTTTCATTCATTGTGGCGCCCTCTAGGAGCCAAAAAAGGCGGGAAAATAGTTTTCATCAGAATTGGCTAAAAATTATGTAGTTGGTACTATCAAGCATGCTGATTAACATGGCGCAAGTAGTTTTTGAAAAAAGTGATCGTGGCGCCCTCTAGGAGCCAAAAAAGGCGGGAAAATAGTTTTCATCAGAATTGGCTAAAAATTATGTAGTTGGTACTATCAAGCATGCTGATTAACATGGCGCAAGTAGTTTTTGAAAAAAGTGATCGTGGCGCCCTCTAGAAGCCAAAAAAGGCGGGAAAATAGTTTTCATCAGAATTAGCTAAAAATTATGTAGTTGGTACTATCAAGCATGCTGATTAACATGGCGCAAGTAGTTTTTGAAAAAAATGATCGTGGCGCCCTCTAGAAGCCAAAAACGGCGGGAAAATAGTTTTCATCAGAATTAGCTAAAAATTATGTAGTTGGTACTATCAAGCATGCTGATTAACATGGCGCAAGTAGTTTTTGAAAAAAGTGATCGTGGCGCCCTCTAGAAGAAATACGA
>RBVU03000158.1:0-14603 GCA_004115045.4 Sinella curviseta
CTGCGCGATCGCTTACTTTACACGGTGCTAAAAATACTGCCCGGGCAAATGACACGCCCTCGACGTTCGCAATTCCATGTCCCGAGTCTCATTATGTGCGTACCATGTCATACCGAGGCTACATGTTCTTCGCCATTCTGCTACGCAAAAAGTGTGCCATGTGTCCGAAAGGCAACGTAATTTGGTTTGGGGCAGTCGTATGTAAGCTGTAAAACGCGGGGGAAAACCAACGGATAGGTTATAAGGAAAGCACCTGCGAATGTTCACATCGATAACACAGAATTTGTCTAGCTCCTCTGTGGAGACCGTTATTGCGATGCAATTGTGCAGGCACGCTACCTTTAATTGATAGTGTGCTGGCAAAAGCTGGCCATATTAACATCAATGCTAACATGTGCTCTGGCCAAGTGGGCTATACACAGTGCTATGAGCTGAACCAACACATTTCTTCTTCTCCGTGTCGAGACTGTTTATCTTGGTTCTTAAAGAGACTTCCCCTGGGGCGTTAGTCCAAAAACTGCATGCTTCACGTGTCGTGCCATGATAGTTACGAGGTGTTCATATGCATCATTGTAGATTTAATGTAAGGGTAAATACGTCGAACTGTTTCGATAAAACAGAAATGTTTAAAAGCAGACCCTAAAGAATACTTGGAAGACAGTTGGTTTTGTGCCATTTTCTGGCATAAATTTGATATATGAGCATAATAATTAGCAGTGCAAATAGGGCGAGGGCAGCCTGTTAGGGGGGTGACGCCGAGGTAAATAAGGTTTAAATGGGTTGATGTAAGGTGAAGAACTCAAAACTAAATCAAAAAAATGAGTCATAATTACCCCTAGAGTTCTTTTGTGCATCTCAGATTCTAATGTTATGGACTCCATAACGGTTAACACAGTGCCGACTAAGAAACTTAATCACTGTCATATTGCCAACATCTCCAACAGCTATTGAGAGTTAATTCCTTTGAAAGGGGGGTCTATGTGCAGAGTGCAGGCTGTACAAATTCTGGAAGGATGTATTGTACTTTGAGGCTTTCACGAACTCCTTGTCAAAAACCGTATATTTGATCTATACTTATTATCGGGATCATGTTTACAACAGTAAATGGAGTGGTCCCTTTTGACGAGTCAACAGAGTGAAAAGCCTAACTAATCTGTCTTGATAGGTGTGGGGTGATATGTTGCTGAATACAAATGATCAGAATCATAATGCTCGTGGCTTTCATACTAGTTCCGTAAAAGAAATTTAAGTATGGTATTTGGATGACTGAGTGCAAAAACACTAGCTTGTATGAACTGCTGTTAACGCCTCACACTTTGTAAAAGCAGCCGCTATTTCCGTTTGGCTGGTGAAAATTATAGTTATGGGGGTCGGTTCCTAGGAAGTAGGCGGTTGATAAACCTTTTCAACTGAATGAATGCGAAGATTATTCTACAATGTCACTAAAGAGGAATGAATACTAAATTATTTACTAACGCTTGTGAACTGATAATCCAGAAGTCCGCACATGATATATGCTCAGAATAAATGGTAACGGGACTTGCGGCAAGACCCTGGCCATTTCTCTCCGGTCGGGATTGACAGGAATTAGAAATGTGTCGTGCTTGGGAACGATATAAATCCGGCCATAAAACTAGCTTGGTGTTAGAAAGAAAATGTACAGGCGGTTTGACTTTTAAAGAGGACCAGGATACACAACCCATAAATTTATCCCAGTTGCAAACATAAGGCTCCACAAGGCCACAGTGTGATCACAAGAACCAACCTCAAATAAGAAAGTGATTAAGAGGCATAAAGGCGAGTAGTTTAAAGGAAATCGAACGGTGCCCAGTGTCGGGCGAGTATAAATAGAAAGTTGGGCGAGCAAATTGTCATCAGCTGGACATCAGCATCACTTGCAATACTCTAGTGGGTGGCTGAAAAGTGGAACAGGTTAGATTTGTAGCTACTGCGAGAAATTTGCACAACTAGACTTGGATACTTGAATCTGCATTAAACGACATGTATCGGTAGGCCCACGACCTTACCCAGGAGTACACAGGATGTAAATGTTCAGATGGCAAGCTGGATTCAATGTGATCTCTTGATGTCATGTGGGTGATGTGATCCAGACCGGAGACCAGTGTGTAAAAATACAATTTGAGCGAACTCTAGCGTTAAACTTTATTGATATAAATGTTGAACCCTTTAAATTAGTGAAAACGTATTTTTCTTGGGGAACTCTACCCTACCCATTCGGCGACGCTGCTGGGCCAGATGTAATTAAGTCCATAATATTACCGGATTACTTGCATAGTTAATGTTCCGCAGAAAGTGCACCAGTGACCAAAAGAACCGAATTCTTTCTAGCGAATGCGGCCGTTTGGTTGAAAAAAATCAAACGACCACTACGGCGGGGTCGTTTCAAAAACATTAGACAATGTGTGGATGTGGTGCTAAGATTAGCGCTTTAGTTGGTAGGTGTACAAATACGTGGGAACAGAAAATAATGAAGGAACCCTTTGGGTTTTCAGTGCTATGTACCATATAGAACGTTCTCAGATAAGTGGCTCGATTTTGGCCTGATTATGTGGGAATACAAACAATACTCCACTATGAGAGGGCAATGTAAATTGATTGGTGAAAGCATGTTGATGTTTGGGATATGTTGTTTTATGTGTCCGTAATTTATTTATTTGTTCCAAAGAGCCTAAATAGCCCGCACAGGTTGTAAATAAACGCATGTCCGAAGGTAATGGGGTCCATAGGCAGCAATGAGAATGGTACGTCTTTAATCCCATGCTAGTTCGTTTTTGGATCTTTATGAATTATGGATTGGGACTTTAACCTTGGGGGGCAATTTACATAAGAGAATGAAAGGTTGCTAGGGCATGAGAGGTGCACGAGTATTTACGCGGGAGGGGGGGGTGGTGTAGATGTGTATACACTCTTTTGTAAGCAAATGTTTAAGCAGGCAATATATAAGTCGTTTAATGTAACGCTCTAAAATAAAAAAACTAAAGGTTGGATTAACCTGGTTTGGTTTCGTGCAAGCATTAAGGACTAGCGAAATTTACATACAGCAGCGACGGCCGAGCCGAACGATTTACAAAGAAAAAAAATTCTTTTTCTGCAAGGTCACAACAGCGCGGTACGTAAACAAAAGGCGGATCTCCTCGACATCATAACATATGACCATTCATTGTATAAAGTCTGATAATCTAAGCATAGGTTTGTTTCTTAAGGAGCCAGGGTAGTATTGGCAGTCTAATTGTGTCTTGGGGTATAAGTAAGGAAGAATTACAGGAGCAATGTGTTTGGACGACGTCCAATGTAAACAACTGTTAATATCCCTGAATGCAAACAGTAAATATAGGTCTTTGTTGACAGAGTAAAGGCCGGGTGGTCCTGGTAAGCTTTTAGGTAGCTGGGGTGGTTACATATTCGGTTAAGATATGAGTTTTTTCCGTTTTTCTTTCCGGGTTTTATTGACGATGTTTAATAAATTTGATTTGTGTAACAGCTTACAATTATGCATATGGTTTAGGGGCGAGCGCTTATCTTGGTGGCTGGGAGCAAATCGTTTGAAGGCTCCTGAATATTGATTAATGTTGTAGGAGGGTAGCGTCATCCCCAACCAAAACAGGTTTGTTTGGCCGTTGTAAGTGTTAGGTCACAAGGATTAAAGTGCCCAGAGAGTCAACGTTGTCATTGAGGCCTGTAATAACGTGTGGGTTAACTGACAAGGTGAAGGCTCAGATCGCAGACGCCATTTCGGGCTGTCTTACTATGCCATTTTGTAGATGTTTTGTATTCGGCTACGCGTTTCAGCTATACCTTTAATATGTATTCCCAGAATGGGGACCCAAGTGGTGGATAAGAACACCGTTGTCAAAGATCTTCTAACCCAAATGCCGTATCTAAATAATGTATCGAAGATGACGTCGTCGTAGCGGATCAATTAAATGTAAAGCCTAGTTACTCCAATGTATTTAAGTTTTCCTGTTTAAAAGGCGTCGATGGGGCCCGCAGTTATAAAAAAAATAATCAGTACGGGTGGATTTTAAAGCCAGGGTGGAAAATGTTAAATGACATACAAGAAAGTTCAAGTAAAACACGATATTGCGAGCGAAAGTGCTTGCTGGAGAAGCGAATCTAATTTTAATTTGAACATTTAGTCGTACTGTTTTTGTGTCTAATAGGTACAAGACGGTAGCGTATTTTGGTAAAAGATGCCATCGACGCTTTAAAAAAGAAACGCATTAAAACAGTGCATTTAAGGCCTTCTTTTTAAGTGGCTGCTAAGAGTTCCCTAATGAAGCATTACTAAATGGTGCGAGTCTTGTGGGTAAGATCATTTTGACAACTAAAAACGATCTGCTTGTGTCTAACCAGACTTCGTCATTCTGGAAAAATCAGGTTATATCTGAACGTGAGGCGAGAAAAACGAACTCTACAAGATAGCCTAGTAATAGCCGAAAAATGGGCGTCTTTAGTCTGAACCTTTGCCCTTGGTTAGGTGTATGTAAGTTGTGCTTGATTGAATAGTAAAAGCAAATTAAAGCGCGGTCGCTGCAACGATTTTCGCCATTGAGTCTAAGAGGTTAGAGCGTTTACACACATTGAAACGTGATTTCATTTTTTTAAGTCCTAACTGTTTCTTGACAAGCTGAAAGATTTAACGATCTACCATATTTGTGGTGGGCGATCAAAATATGAGATAAGAGTAACACACGAGCAAAATTTCTCCTGCGTGCTTGTCGTGACAGCAATATATGGACAATGTACAACAACTTTACGCATCATCTAATATTGTAGGTGTTGGTTATATGGCGAAAGTGTGTGAGAACAAGCTCCCAACGTCGAAATCGCGTCCGGGAGATGTTTCAAAATTAGTCAGGAAGGCTATTTGTATGTAAAATTCATTTTTCTAAAACAACAGAACGGACCACAACGGCCTCCCCCTAAGTCTTTATGCCTCGAGGTACAACGCAAAGAACGGTCGTTGGTGAGCTCTGCGCGTTGTAAAGTCGGGGGAGAGTGTGTGGCAAGCACAAATTTAAATCTCTATGACCAAAGTGTCTTTTAACGGGGATGGTATTGACTTGCGTCTTTGGCCAGGACGAGTGGAATTAAATAACAGGTGCTCCGTGCTAGTTCACTCGGAATGAGGATTGTAATCGTTTTAATGGTCAAAAGTAAAGAAGACTCACTTGAATTACAAGGGAACTACTTAAATTCGCTCAGAAACGTATTAAGTATCAGAATACAACGACGCGAAGTTGGGACTGCTGTCTGTTCATAAGGTGTAAAATCCCCATTCAGGAATATACAATTACTTAATTATGAATTGAGGTTAGTCAATAACTTCCACTAATATCTGGACTTAGTTTAGTGTTAGAATTTGTTATGGGTGTCATGTATTAGAATGCCCAAAAATGTGTGATATCAAGGTTTTGTCTTCGTTGAAAGTTAAGGTGGGATCGACCACGATGGGGTACAATGGAGAAACGGCTCAGACTATGATTGAAGATAGAAGACAGTACTGTTGTACCAAGCCAAAACTACTGCGGCATTGCATTTTAATGTCCTTCAAGAGCAACCAGAACATAACATTACAATCAAATTCGTAGTAAAATTGGTGCAATAAGGGTACACAAGGCCGGATGTAAAATTGATCTACCGGTCAAAACTATGCACTTGTACAACGCGTATTTAGTATGTACTAGAACGAGAGGACTCTCAAAGCTATGTTTTTAACTCATAGATACGCAGTTCTGTAAGTAACGTTAGTAATGCCAGAAACATAGCATATTCCTGATCGTGGTTGCAGGGATACTGAGGACAATGCGGCGGTAGTCGATTATCGTCTTTAATGAAACATTTTATTGGCGGAATTTTGGCAAAAACTATAACTATTATGATTAAACACGAAACTATCTATAACGATAGATAATTTATTCATGGTAGAATGAGGTGGATGTGTGGAGGCTTCGGTCTGGGTGTAATTATTTCGGCAGTGCAGCTTGTCTTCAAAATCCAAATAGAAGCATGAATGATTCCTGTATAAACGCTCAGTGAAAAATCGCCGTCATAAGTTTTTTTATAGGTAGTGATCCTATATATATGATGGTATTCTTGAGTGTAGGGTTGAAGGTTCAGTACAATACATTAAACTGCAAATTTTACCATAACCACGGATGTATTAACACCAAAATAGGAAAAACATAACACTGCATACATGTGATTAAGCTAGGGCTGAAAACCGGAGGTAAATATAGTTCGTTAGCCGATTAGCCGGTCCAGGTAGGGACATGAACCTTGGTGTAGGGGTCGGGGTAGTTAACATTAACGAGAAGACTATCATAGTCTATATGTATAATATTTTTTCAATCGATCTGTTAAATATAACTATAGATTACAATGTCAAATGAATTTATCGGTATTAGGGCGGTCCTTTACAAGTCGTTTAAACGAATGATATCGAGCAAGTAATATATTCCACAAAGGAAGAAATTTCCCACTGCGCATTGTAACATTGTTTGAAAGAGTAAGTCAGGGAATTATGGCCGTGTGACTACGCATTACTAAAACTAAAATTATTGTTAACCAGAAAGGTGGAAAGGCTCGAGGCTCTATGTAAGAAGGGTACATGCCAAACATGTGAGGCGTTCTATGAGGTGTTCGTAAAGAACCAACTTGTAAAAAGTGGCTAAAAAATTACCGTGCCTGAATTGCCACTAAGTAATTAATAGATTAATTGGTGTCATCACAAGTCGTGAGTTATAAGTATATTTTACACGTGCATTTGATTAATTCGTCCTTGACCGATCTAGTAGCGAGGCAATCGGGTAAAAAAGTATGCGACGTATGAATATCTATTTATATTTTTCTTGTGAAGAGGGTACAATTTTGTAGGAATTGTACAGGCCCATATACTTATCGCATAATCAATTATGTTTCTGAGCATACTATGCTGTCAGAAGTGGTCTCCTGGGGGGGAATTTCATACTGCATATACCATAGAAAGTGCGGGCGTACTTAAAAAGGGATAGAGATGGTTAGCAAGGCACTATGTGAGGTTATTTTTTCTCAACAAGAAGTTCATTTCAGCAAAATTGGTTTTTTATCAGATAACACACCCCTAATGTCCTGTGACTTATCAACGACTCCTTACAACTTTCCATTGAATCATCTAAATTTCCTACTTTTCACAATGAATCGATTATAGTCCTCTTGCCTTGCCAAAAACCGCCATTTGGGTTTTTGTCCACATTGTTAATTATCTACCACACCATATTCAAGTTACCCACACGGAACAAGACTATTATACGTTCAGATTAACTTTCTATACCTTCATCGAATGTTTTACATGGCGTGAAAACTACCAAATCAGGCACCATACAGAAGATATTTCAAGGTAATGAAAAATGAATCTACTATATCCTTCTGCATAGATTGTAGACATAATGTTAGAGCCATAATTTGAACCAGGTGTTAAACGCCGGATCATAAGGTGCTAATTCCTCTGATACATAATCACCATTTCTATAGTAAGTTCGGCGGCTATTTCGTGAACATTAATTATACCAACGGCCTAAGTGAAAAATACGGATGACATTATGAAGCATATTGTGGTCATAGCGTTCTCCTGCACAAATGCGCCCTGAGGGTTACGGCGTATAAGATGCTGTATAGAGAAATTCGATAAATATGCTGAGGCTGAGCGTTTACATTCGCTTGGGCATTATCTTATCTAGAGCATTCATATAGTTGAATTGTGTCGATTAAAAACTGACAGTAGTCTGTTTCCCAAAGTAAAGCCGCGCGCCTCAAAACCATGGGTTTTTTTGGGTGCCACAATGTATCACTAACATAAATGCACACAGCCTACATGGCCATCAGTCTATTTCAAAGACGAATTCACTATGAACTGAGAGTGAAATATAGCTCGGCTAATAGTCTGATGGGTTCAATCGGACGCTGTACACCTTTATAAAGGGGGGGCGTGCATGATCTGAATTTTAAAATTGCCAAGGGGAGTAGTAAACCCGCGAGAAAATATTAGGGCCTGGAGACCAGGAGAGAACTATCGGGAGAAAAGCTGGCTACGTTTTGAAAACTCGTATAAAACTATTTTGGGAAACATTGTACTGTCAGGACCTGGTGTGCATTTTTTGATTACGGATAGGTGTAATCGGTTCAATGATATTCTAGCTCAGTTAATGTCTGTTACTGTGAACAATTGGATTCGTGTGTTCATGGTCAAACGTGGCGAGGCCAATAAATGAATCCAAGGTTGATGATAAAATTTGGTATAGTCATTTAAAACGTGAAGCTGGAATACATTAGTCAACGCGTGGGGCGCTAAAACATACTGAGCAGTCAAGATACATACTAGTTCGAAATATCCAAAATACTGCAATGTTTTGCAATAGTCAGCATCGTTCTCAATTGAGGTACACATTTTTACGGACGGACAATTTTCATGCACTTTTGGCCGCCTTTTATTTGTCTAAAAATTTATCATACTGTCGATTGGTCTGTCGCATAACTCGACCAGAGTGTGCGCAGTTAACTTTATTAAATTGGGCATTTTAAGTACTCCCTCGTTTTTCTTATTAACTATCATATTAACAGGGACAGGTCAGGTTTCTTGGGCGCTTCGATATATTGAGCTAGAATAGCGTCGATAATAGATTTTTTTGCTATATTACAAAATTCTTTTTAAATCATGGGTTCCTATAGATGGTTTTCGTGGGTAACCAAGGACGAGTTATTTACCCCTTCACGATTGTTACCTGTGTGAAAGGGCGTGTCGTTCTACATAGAGCGACCTAATTACGTATTTTCAAAAATGGTAAAGATTACGGTGGTTAGTTACTCTGTCATTATTAAAAACCCATCCATATTCTTAAAATCATCGTCAAAAATTGCTCCAGGTTATAGTGGTTAGTAAGTTCTCGGTTGTTTATATAACCTTAGGCGCATAATTCACATTTGAACTTGTGTGAATAATTGTAAAATAGGAAATGAAGCGGAGTTGTCGTGACACGTATCAAAATGCACTGAAACATTCTGAATGGTGTGAAGATGGATATTGGTGAGTCCCCATGCTGATAGCGAAATGGTGAGTCAAATTAAGCTAAGTGGCTGATGAGATGGAAATCCCATGAGCTGAACAATTGCCTAACTGCTACTTTCTTATTGGCTGTTTTTTACGAGTTGCACTACATTGAAACCTATTACACATATTGATCTAATTTGTCTAGACGTCATTGGGGATATAATATCGATCAAATTTATATTAAAGTCAGTACCCATGTTATAAAACTCTCGTTCCGCTCAAAATCGAATACACACCACTGAAACGTTGGCGGAAGAAGCTCACATGTGTAACGTTTCATCACCCTATCTGGAGGTACATATATTGTGCACACATTTATGGGGTTTAAAAGAAATTTGTCGTTGATCAACTTATAAAAATCCATGTCAACACCGGTCGGCGTGTCAATGCATAGTCATAGTTTGGAAAAAATGTAAAATACTGGGGTTGGGTTATACAGTAAATAGAGCCACCACCCATGGCCCGAGCTGGCCCCTTCGTGCTACGAGGGTGCAATCTTAGTGTATATAATCGGGGAGGGTTACCTGATAATGGACTATTATCAAATGACTAGGTTAATCTTCCATAAGCTTGTTTGCACGAGAATCGCAAAACACATACATCATCTTGCTCGTTTAGTAACAGATCAATCTATTGGGCTTGGAACTAATTGTATGATTGTATCCCGTTGAATTGTGTAGTGGAAAAGGCGTCCGAATCCAATATTGGCAGGTGATGGGGGTTCGTATGTTGTTGAAGTGTTCAACTAATTCTCGTTCATGTGGCTGGTGCAGAGTAAAAACGATGGAAGAAGTTTGTGAGCAATCAGGAGCATGATCATGAACTGAAGTAAATCATAGTGTCATTATCCTGGGTTGGGGGCCTTCGCCGCACAATCCATGTTGTTGGTTTGCTCCCAATAACACTATCCAGTCAATGTGAAAACACTTCTTTTGTTCACGTTGAATGCAGAAGTTGGTCCGCAATTGTAATAGCATTCACATGGGGAATTATCTACTAACATGGGAGTCCATTTGTAGCTGGAGGACCATTCAACAAATGAAGAGCAAGGATTAAGGTTGTAGGGGTAGTTTATCCTGTGAGGATAGTACAATATAAAAGTTTCAATGAATAGGGTCATGCTTGTTCTTTTGAAAGGACAGTCAGCATTGGCCTCCGGCTTGGCAAGACAAATTTGATTTCTGCCTTACTTTCCATATGAGACATATTTATATAGGCCCCTTGGTCAAAACTGGTATTAAGGTTTTGTTAATAGTCGGCCTTGGAGAAGAGATGCTAGAGAAACACTTTGGCGGTACTTGTGGTTGGGGGGCTGCTCTCATGGTTGTGCTTGATGGCGGAAAGTTAGAGTGGGTAGGCTTAAAGGGGCGGTGGAATGGGGATGGCTGGTGGGAAAAACTATTTTGTTTTGAGCAATGTCTGTTTCAAGCTAAATAGTCCACTGGAAAAATGAGAAAGGTAAATTGAAAATCAAAATAAGCACTAAAGGGCGCCGGGGGTAATGCCACAAGTCGAAAGACGAAACTTTGGTAGAGCTAATAAGTTTAGGGATAAGTGCAACACTTAATTAGTCTATATACCTTTAGTATTGGAATTTTCAAGTAACAGAAAAATATAGAGAGAAATTTCACCATTAGAGTAGGAAAAATGTGTCTGTGATAGGCGCGGGCATAACAGCAGCAGCATCTTCAGTGAAAGTGTTGGTGGGAATCTAAGATGAATGGCGTCGTGAAGGTATATAAACTAATCTGTTGGACAATTCAACAGTAACTACGATATATGCTGTGAATTACATTTGTTGAAATGGCTAATGCGGGAGTATGCTGTCGCAAAATATTACGCAGGCAAGGGTTTCGCGGCTTGTGTAAAATCAAGGGTTTGACCATTCTTAGGAATTAGAAATGACATTTTGCCGGGTAAAGTTCATAAAGAATCATAATAATTTGAGTCCATGAAACGCATTGTAGGAATAAGGAAATGAACCGTATCACAAAATATATTTTACTGCTCTCATAAAGCAATTTAAAAGGTCAACATACAGAACTCTGTAGTTACGACCGAAGAAAACAAAAACCAAACCTTTTTTACTCATCTTGTCTCGAGGTGTGGTCGTAAGATCTTATATTACAGATAAGGTCAAATGCTGTTATAAGAATTTCGTAAAGAGATATAGACTAGTGCAGGATCTTGAATAATAAACAAATTAGTGTCTTTTGCATCTATTGAATCACTGTATATATTACAGGCGCCTGTCAGTGTTCCACGAACTTAGGCGTGCCACCATATCGGGTGGTGTTTTAAACGAATTTTTATCTGTAATATGTTTCCATTCCGGTCGCTTTCCCCTTCTATTCTATGTCTCCCATAAAGGATTCGGAAATTAATAATATTATTCCTTCAATTAATACAAAATTTCCTGCTGTCATCATGGTTAGTATGGATACAGCTGGTAATATTAGTTGTTTTCCCTAAGCCACGTGTAAGCGGGTTTACGATTAAACCTATGTGCCGTGATCCCACTATTCCCTGCGGCGTACAGTAAAGTAATTTATAGTGACGTCCAAGTTTACCCACAGGCTACTCTCGAAGCTCGACGCAGGGGACCATCCCAACTGGGCGGTGACACCCTAGGTGTTTATTTCTTGTTTTAGTAAACATATGTATGGTGATATTCAAGTTCGGATACCAACTATTTACTTTAACGTATATAAAAGTTTTCGGCTCCCTCTTAAGGATGAGCATTGTACATGCCAGATCATCTCTGTTCATTTCTGAGACCCGTCCTTCCTGCGTAATCTAACTACAAACGAAATCAGGTTCTATCAAATGTGTGTTGGTTTGTTGACCTCCTCGTGAACATGCATCAAGACCTAAGTTTTTGTGGGGAGGGTGTATTCACTCTGCTATCAATAAATCGAAAGCAAATAAATTTAGCGAGTCCCATACAATTTCACCAGCCAGAGAGAAACGATTTGAAGTGATGGTCAGAATCGGAAGATATCATTAATGTTGGCAATTAACATATGTGTAAAATTAGTTTTGTGAATTGGAATGGCTGGTATTACATATGAAGGTTGCGAGCAATTGTCTGCTTCTCTGTTAATAGGTTTGGGAGCAAAAACAGCGTTAGTTATCGGTAACAGTAAAGGTACCGTCCTTTTGGGGGGACGGTGTAAGAAACGAAAGTATGTGGCAACTCTTTCGCGCAAGGGCATGTCGTTAATCCCCCAAAATTAACAGTATAACTGGTGAGTTTTAAATATATAGTTTATAATGCAAATAAAGGGTGGATTGTGGCGTAAACCGTTTCAAGTGCGAAGTATGATACCGGATATAGGAAAGGTACTACCTAACTTGGGTTTTAGATCAGCCGTGTGGCGATCCACCGTGAGTTGCCATACAATGCACTGCATCACAACAGATATTTCCTCGTGTCACCGAGATAGTGGTAGCAATCGGGGGCTCGGGATATTAACAACTTGAAATACGGAACACCGAGTATGAGAACCCATCACCTTGCAGAGTTGATCAATGATGATGACCCAAAGGCAGTTTTTAATTCAAACGGCGTCGCGAATAAGTTAACAAAGAAACGTAATAGTAATATGTCGGCAACTATAAAAACTAAATCACTTATTCCTCATTTCAGGAACGTAAGCAGTAGATGTGCCGTTGCTGATTCTGCCTGTTAGCGAATACTCACATGCCACAGATGACATGCTGTGGTGCAAGTTGTCAGTAGCCAACTGCTTACGTTCGTGAAATGCGGAATACCTTTTCTTGTGTGCTAGAAACTGTCCTTGTGAAAAAACCATGGTCATCACTGGAGTAAGTGAGTAACTTATTTATTAAGCGTGTTTCTGTTGTAATTTGCTATTATCTGCAATTTCAAGCAAACACTAGTCCGTTCTAGAAACAACAAGTTGCCTTGTATAAAAATCTGAAAGCTAGAGCTTCCAATGGTAAACGTTTTACTCAGTTAGATATTCCAGCCTCATTCAAGATGTTACCTAAATTCATATTTATAATTACAACTACATATTAATTTCCTCTACTATTGCATCTTTCACGATATCCAAAGAATTCATGGGGGCGTACATAAAATTCAAAACATTCAAAGTACACCTAAATCTGTGTTCATAGAATTTCTGAAATGTTTAATGTTTAACTAAATGGCAGTTTGCTCTATCAAAATACTAGCCAATTTAAATACGCAAAAACGTTACAATGAGTGATGCTTCACTATAATAATCTCGATATATATATAATATCCTTTTGCATTGTCGTGCTTGTGTTTCATTTGAAAGTGCTGGTCCACCTTTGACGGGGAGTCGAATTTGGGACAGACCTGAAAGTTTAGCTTGTAATCCGATATATGATAATCCACGCATAACGTCAGATAGACGCGGACATGAGTTTTTTATCTCAAAATTTACTCGTTGTTTTTAATGCTCGCAACATCATTTCATATACCAGAATTCATTTTCAGCTGTTGTGCATGAGCAATCATATGCAAAAATATGCCTGCTCTCTGAGTTGAATTTAGAATAGAAGAATTGGCGTTGAAATCATTAGTGCAAATACTTGTGCATCGAGATAATTTATATAATATTTTTCCAAGCTCTCACACATGGGGTGGATCAAAAATCCGGAATCCAAAAATCCGGAATTCAATAATCCGGAACTCCAATAATGCGGAAAACTATTGAAGAGAAATCAACGAGAGATTAGTTTAAATTAAGTCAGGTTCGGTTATGTTCGGTTAGGTTAGGATAACAGAACTATGTCTATTTGTATAAAAATGCATGTGTTTACCAATTATCTGAGTTACGGATTTTTGGATTTCCGGATTTTTGGTTTTTCCGGATTTGTGGAATTCCGGATTTTTGACATAAACCATCACACATGTGCATATATTTATGTACGAACCGATTTAATTCTACCCTTCAGAAACATGCGGTGTAAAAACTCTACAGGAGCCAATTTCAGCGGAAAGCCAACAATTTACTGCAGACGGCGTAGAGCAAAAACTATGCAATATTTTCCAATATCTCAACAACGTCATCTTAACCACATCTATAGTATGTGTCGAAACCAATAACGCGTACACATGTTCGATCAACATGAAATTTGTACGTAATTTTAGTTTCTTGATGGATGCGTTTGCCTATAATCGTGGCAGTCTTCGGAGAAACAATAAACAAACTATTCATGCGATTGATTGTGTTTTCATGAATGTTTTTATTTAATAACGGCGATCAATTAATTGTAATTTTAAAGGATTCATTTTAAATGATGCATTTTGCCCTTTTTGCTCGAAGTTGAATTAACGAATAAATTCGTGTAAAATCCAACAATGATGCATTAATGTTTTGGTGCTGGCTCCTTACATTAAAAATAAAAACAGGAGATGAAGTATAAATTCATTTAAGCATAGGTAGAAAATTGGTTTCAGAATTTTTGTTTCCTTGTTGTTGGTATGGAAAAATAAAAACCA
>RBVU03000159.1:0-14466 GCA_004115045.4 Sinella curviseta
AAATGAATGAACTGAGCAATACGAATAGTAATCCAGAATCGAAATATACGGTATTAGATATTAATGTGCATGTAAATCCTCACTTCAACATCATATCCGTCAATTTAAAAACCTTTCCAGTCACTTCCTAACTTCTTGCAACAAATTACAATACTATGTTTGTAGTTACGTTATGGTTTGTAGTTATAATAGGTGATGTGAATATACTTGCGATTCCGGGCTGCAGGCAGGCATTCACCTTATTCAAACACAATCTTACACGTACATTCAAACACGTACAAATCAACGAAAAATGTCAGTAAAACGGCGTGAAAGTCAAAACATTACAAAAGGTAAATGATGCCATGTATGCAACATTCACTGCAGTAACCCTGGAATTCTGGGACAGTTTAGCATTCTCAATTTGCGGCTACTCCACAACCCATTAAATATCCACCAAAAATATTTCGCAAATGCCAACTGGCGACGAATTACGAGTCTTGCAAATATACCATATTATAGTGATTGCGTCCTATATATAGGAACAAATGTATATTCGTGTACTCTGTCCGTTTTTCACTCAATCGACTCAATGTATTGCGGCGGTGGAGTAATGACAGCAATTCAACAAACTAGGATAGGATCCATAATATTTCAATGATCATTTTAAATCAAGCTAACAAATGGAATTATGGACGTACTCAGAAAGGATACAAATGACAATACATAATTATGACCATGGCATATGCTGATTATTTCAAGTACACATTTTCTAAATTGTACTTTAAGAACACAGGTTTCCGTTAGAACTATGAGCACAAGAAAGATATTTTGCTTTACTGCCGAGATGTATTCAAGCTGAAACAACGCAAGTTGATTGACATCTCCGTTTGGGTAGAGTCATTTTTCTTTTGAGATATGGTTGCTAATTCTTGGAATAGCTGTTTTCGGCGTTGGTCTTGCTAATCGCGTTGCTTTTGGCGACTTTAAACCCTCTACAAAGGTTTTGGAATTGTTCGGATTGCTCATCGGAAATAATACCCCAATGGATTTGAAGATAGTAAAACTATTCCTGATTGTTCAAGTGTCTGATATGTGGTTTCTATTCGGAGGGACTCACAAGTGCGTTGACAGTAGTAGTTGTGCCCCCACCGCCATTTGGTTTGGTGCGAAGTTTACTGGAAAATCGATAAAAAATACAAAATGATATTTGAATATAAGTAATTGATAATCATTGTCAAACAATACTTAATTGTTTAATGTAACTATAATATAACTTGAGTCTGCAATTTTATTTCAGCAACGATACACTTGTAAGATATTAATTTGTGAGAAATTATCTGCAAGCAGAGTAAACATTTATCAAGCTATCTTGAGCAGAATTTTTCCACGTGAACATGCAGCACACCTACATTACAAAAAAAACGATACATGTGGACCTAAATGTAGTGCCGTTGAAACTATTCGCTTTTGTATTAGCAGGGATATGTAGACTGACTCAATCAGTAATATTTGTTGAACTGGCCGTATTTGGAAATACATTCTGTATACGATTACACAGCAAAGACACATTGGTGTCAATTTCCAATTGGGTTGGGAAAGCACGAGCATATAATATATGCACTACAGTTTATTCGATATGATTTAATTCAACGTGCCGTCCTAATGTCAACAAATTCTGACAACTGAATACTAAACGTTAGTTGACTATACGCATTTGTTCAATTTCTAGATAGCTCTACTCAACGTAATCATTTGTTTCTAAAAGTGGCGGTATGGCGAATGGTAATTAATGTAACTCCGCAAAGAAATCACTAGCGTTTCTTTTGTTCGTTTTATATTTATCTGAAACACTTATTTTAATTGAATGCACTTAGAATTACCTTTATAGTAATTGGTAGTGGGTTGCAGTGTAGCTGTTACTTGTTTACGTTCCACATGAATATATGTAGTACTAAGGTTACACATCGCGTAACTCAAATGTCATGTCACAAGTGTTACTCATGTCACATACAAGATTTTGACATTGTTACCTTCCTTTTGTACGGGTTTCGGAACTGCAGCGATAATTTCTGACGACGGTGAAATTTCGCGCTATTTATGGAATAATTTTATTCCACGCAAAGACTCTAGATTCTCCAAATTAAGATAATGAAAATAGATCGATTCCAGAAATTATGATATCGCAAATTTGCCCATGGAGTACTTTTTTTAATCTCGAGCTTTGTTTTTAACAGTAGAAACAATTTGCAGGAATGTTGTTCTTATACCTACTGTTGTTAAAGGTAGCGACGACAATAAGATAACATTAAATCAGACGTAATCATACTGGGAACACACATTCCCATTGAAGCTAGGAAAAGCTGGGAAAATAAAAAGTAATGTCTAAAAGGATTATAAAATATTAAATGGATCCGGCTTCATCAACACCTTAAACTAAATTCTCATGTTTCCTTCGCAGCGCATGAAGTTCGTAGTTGCATAATGGTAATAATATATAATGTAGGTAGTTTCAAACAACTCGCAGTTTGACTGAAAAATGCAGGTGATACATGGAAACAAATGTGAACACATACACGTGAAAAATGATTTACACGATAACTTATAGTTTGAATGACTTCAATGAGAAAACAATTCCTAGCAATTCTCTAGAGGTGCAGTAATAATTCTCGGCTGGGTTAAGCTTTCTAGAGGCATATGTCACTACTCTTTCCTTCCCATCTGGATGTATTTGCATTAAGCAAGAACCAAGCCCACTCCGGAAGCATCACACGCTACTATTATCTGATAGGATTAATTGTAGTGTGCAAGCACAGGTGCTTCGGTAAGTAATATCTTTAGCTTTTCAAAGCAGTTTTGTTCCTCGTCTCCCCATTTAAACTTCACGCCTTTCTTCAGTAAATGGTGTAACGGAGACGCGTGCTTGGCAAAGTTCTGAATGAATTTTCTGTGGAACCCGAAGCATCCAAGTACCATCCTAACCCCTTTTTGATTCATTGGTGACGGAAGTTGCTTAATGCCTTCAATCTTTGATTCAATAGGCTGAATTCCAGTTTTGTTCAAAACACTTATAAGTGTAATTACACTTGGATCTTGGAAATCACTACTTCGCTTTTTGGTTGCAACTGAATACTGTAGATGTAATAATATCTTACGCTGAGATTTTCTTGGTAGATCCTAAACCAAAAAAATAAACTTGTTTTTGAACGATTAACATCAACCGCAACCGTAACACTGCATGGCGAACAACTGTAGACAGATGTTACACAGTTAACCCACAATTTACATCTAATGGCGGCCAACTACCCCATAATTGCGTTTGGTATGCCAAAACTATTTCCGGCAAATCTACCTCCACCGTGCGATGGCGAAGAAGGAATGGTATGGGAAACATTTGGAAACCTAGCATATATATCAAATATTTTTGTCATCATCTAAATATTTTAAGCAAAGCAAATGATGGCGCTACCTAGGAGTTCTATACATCATTCAATAATCTCCAGAATAGGAATATAAGGACCTATTGAATTTGGAGATGGATAGTGAAATAGAGTTAACACAACTACAAAATCAACTAGAGGAAACGATTAACTAATTATAAATACATATTATAATTTAGACGCCGAAAAATCTTACGGTAGGGTTTGTAGAAATTAAGTATACAGGGGCAACTTGATGCGTAGATTCCGAATCTGCAATAAAAAGTGCCGACCCCCCCTCATCCGGCGGAGCTACGGTCGAAAAAGCAGGTCGGGGATGAGAGAATGTCAAAAAAAATTATTGTGGATTCTGATAGAGGATAAAAAGTTGAGCAAATTTTGTAAAACAACCACATGTCAATTCCTCAACCCCTTACTGCTATCGTACCTCAAAGATTTTAAAATGAATGATTTTACAATTTTAAAATGACCGTGCCGGGGAAAAATGTGAAGAGAAATTAATTGACGCTTAGGCTTTATGGACACTGGCATGGAAGCTTGATTGTTTTGCAACAAGAAACAAGATGTTATGGACTTCCACGCTCGCTAAATAGATACGTGTGTTCGCATACTAACTAATAAAGGTGGTAGAGTAAAATAAATCACCCATACATCACCAAGGAAATGGGGTACGCGCTCAGATTAAGAAGGCAAAGGATTGACCCTTCCCCAAAAAATTTGGATTGGTGGGTCTCCTCTCAACCAAATTTCCGCTCTGTACAGCCGTGTCGTTAATTCTCGGTAAACCCAATTTTTTTGCTTGAAACATTAAAGTCAAAAATGCAAAATATATGTTCCTGCATATATTTTAAGTATAATGTGAACAATGTTGACAGGTTAAAAAGAGTTTTATTGCCAGGAAAAAAGGGAATTGGCTTTGAGATTGCAGGTAAAAATCGGGTTTGGTAAAAATCAAGGAATCGGCTGTAGAGAACCTTGGAAGTTTGGTTGGGATGGGAAATCCAAACTTCGACCGTTTTTAGGGGAAGGGTCATTCCTTGGCCATCCTAATCTGAGCGCGTCCCCCCTTTCCCTTGGCGTTAGACTGTTACTTAAATCTAACCTCGCTCCCGCCCGTGTTACGGGCGACGCGAGCCGGCTTGGCCGGTTCTAGTTTTCACGTATAGAGTGAAAATCAAGTCCAATTCAGTGGAAGTTTTGATTTTTTGAAATTCAACTGTTTAAATAAATTAAGGTTATTTTCGGTGTTTGCATAAGACAATACTGCACCAAATTTATTCTTTCATAGATTGATCTGAGTAATGAAAGTGAATATAATTCTGTTTATTTTTTCGTAATGGATAAGAGAAGAAGATTGCATGCGAGTATTATTGCTCTTACTTGGTTACTTCATGTTAAAATAGGACGACATTATAGGTCAATGTGACACATCCACATCTTGTATTGACTTGTAGATGACATTTTATTTTATGTTTGATTATGGCATGCTTTAAATTCGGTTAAAAAAGTATTACATGAACAAAGATCACACCTTTCAATACATAATCTTTTATTAGCTCTACTGAGAGAGAATGTTCACAAGCAGAAATACATTTAGGATTTATCAACAAACTATCTGACTGAATGGATTAAGGATTAAAGTTTCAGAGCATTATGTCAATTTAATTTCAATAGCGGTACTTGGGATAGGTTGGGGATGGTTTTTGCCAAACGGTTTTGGAAATATTGGAGTTCCATCCACAGAATCCCATTCCAATTTTCCTAAGCGATAAGTCCAGGATGCGTGAGTGGCATTGTCCGAGGCCACATAAATGAACCAATTTTCAGTCCCATCTGGGCTGGTTGTAAACCAAGCATTGTGTGGAGCGTACACATTCTCGCCTGCATTATTCCGGACGACAGGACCAGGTGCCGATATCCAGTTAGCTATGTCCATTGGATCCCTCCCTGACTCAATCTTCATATAAGAAAGAGAATATCCGGGATCCAAGCCACCGCCAGCTGCAAACACCATGAACGCCAAGCTGTTATTATATAAAAATGTTGGTGCCGTAGCTATACAACTAGAAGCTATGCACTCCCATGGCTCCGATGGTCGTCACAGGGACCACTGGTGGAGCGATTTCTAGAGGATTTTTCATCAGGGCCATATTGATCACCGATATCGAGCAGCAACTTAATTACTCCACACAAAGCATAATCTGTCATTCAAAATCACAACTGAAGCGTGGATAAACGATCTTTCTCAAACATTTACCAATGACCTTTTATCAGAGCTCCAAGAGCCCATTGGATCATTTGGGTTGAGTACATAATTATATTGTCAACAAATGGAATGAGCATTGCATAACTAGAGAAGAGAAAGGGCTGGCTTTTTACATGTAACAGATTCCGATAGTTCTTGATAATTTAACCGAGCGCATTGTCATTTCTGACATCTTTGTTCAAAAAATGTATATATTAGTTTACCGCGAGTTTATCATTGCATCAAGGCTACGCTTAATAAAATGTTGCCGGGCTCAGAAAACACCATTCAATTTACTACTTCAAGTCAATATGAGTGCTTATGTTAAACATTTTTTTGAGGTTTACAATTTTAAGGAAGAACTAAATGTTCTGGATTTATGTTGTGTCGCAATCGATAACCTTTTCAAATCATTCGCTTCCGCTAACATCCGGCTACTTCATTTCAAATCTAAACAATAGTTATTGTACGAGAAATGAATCTACTGTTTGGTGCATCTTCGATAGTGGCAAATTTAACTAAATGGCGTGGCATTTCTTAAAGCCGCACCAAAGCAGGAGCAGCTAAAATTGAGTTGTAACGACTATTCGGAAATGCAAACAGCTAATACGTGTTCCGTGACTAAAATAAAATGGAGGCTCCTCAGATGATTCTTTTTCGAAAAGTTGTTTTGACGAGGTACATTGAGATAAACACGATTTTTTCAATGGGCACAGTTTTTCTTTAAAAGTTTTCACCCGAATGAAGTGCAATTTGGCATTGATGATTCTCTTATGGTTCTTCTCAAGGTTCAGAAGATAAAATGCGAAAATGTAAAATATATTTTTTCTCAACGGCTGCATTCATATTGTATTTAGTTTAATTTTGAAGGCAAGCTGATACTTTTATTATATTGTACTTATTACAACGTTCAGGTATTTGCCTGTACCTTCTTGTGCCATTCATTACATCGCCTTTTACTTTACGTAAGGAAGTGAAACTGTGCCAAAAAATCTAATATATAATCCGCCGGCATTATTTGGCATCCTGATAACTTAATATATTAAAAGTTTCGTAGCATCTCAAAATATTATAAACTTACGTTTTTATTGGTTGCAGTTTAGAGTTGAGGAAACATGCCATTAGTTTCAGAAACATGACATATCTTCTGAATTACCTGACTGGTTTAGTCAACAACCTCTCTGCTCTCCAGTACGAACAAAATATTGCGGTATTTAATAGTAAATCTATATTCCTTCCTGATGGAACACTCCAACGCACAATGTCAAATTCCGGAATGGTTGCGTTTTTCTGTGTAAAATAGTATTTTGATAGTGTCGAGCGGTTTGGTTAATTGTGAAGTTATTCATACACATTTGCGCGAGGTATTCCTTTGAACTATAAACTCGGTTTTAACTGTTTAAAATGTAGAACGTGTATATAAACATTCCAGAGAGTCACACAGAACATATAAATCATACAAGAAGCACCAAGGTTAAAACAATTAGGAGGAAACCAGTTGCCATGTTGGCAATAACGGAAACCGCGATATAATTTTGAACATGCACCGTTACGAAGTAAGTTAAATATATATTAGTTGTATAAATGTTTCGTCGTTCCTATTGAAGGGATTTCTTATTTCAGTCCATCTACAGTATTTTAAAAGAGCATATTTTCCCTTAAACTTGTATCGTCCTTTCCTTGTGCATGCTTTTACGCTTCTAATGAAATGACTATTAGGATATCTTACGTTACTTAATACCTTAAGTTAGCGGTACAGGTTGGGTATGTTACGAATGAGAATATCCGGTGATCATTCCTGAATCAATGCTAATTTGTATAATTTGAATGAAATGACTTATATTGGTTCAATAGCAATGGCTCAGATTTTACTTTGAGTATCGAAGATTAGCGACAGACACCTCCACACACTGCGTAGCCTACATTGACCTGTTTCCAAGAATAGCTTTGGCCAGCTGAGAAAAAACGTTTCGACGTGGAGTCCATTTTATTACATATTCTGAGGATTTTTTGGGATCCTTCCCGTAGTGTCTTCAAGATCGATAAAAGGGTAAACTAATTGAACATGTGGTATTATTAGCGAAATTTGATCATAAAATATTTTAACAAATTGATCTGCTTTATTTGCACGTTTAATACTTGTATGAAGCTAAGTTAATGATCAAATAGTGCGGATGACAGAATCTGCAGCAGGTGTGACTACAGCAGCAGCTTTGGCTTTGTTCTGGGCTCGAGATGACTGTGAGCGGTTTGAAAAATTTGCGTAATTGCAAATATGGACGGAAACTGCATCATGTCCCATCTTGGAAAGTTTATTGTGAACGGAAGGATGACACTACTTTATTATTTAAAAGCGATATGTGTTCTTGTCGAATTTACATAACTGGAAAATGATTATGTACCTTGAGATACAGCCGCTTCCAGAACAGCAACCTTGATGCGCAGCATTTAAATTAAATTGTTAGGATCGTCGTGATAATACTCCCATTCTTCTTTTACACATCACTTCCAGGATGAAGCTTTCGTTCGGAAAGGAATACATTCCCCCAAAATGCTACATTGTTTCTAACAAGTCTCTTTTTTGACCAAACTATTGCTATAATTGCATGTACATTTTAGTCTTCAAATACATACATTTACATTGCACGATCGTAACGCTCACAAATAGCTATTGTTAGTAGGCAAAAGCTACCACTAACGAATGCCCTCATGAAGTCGATACAGGGAAGTGGTGAAGTGCGTCATAAAGATGAAAAAGATAAATGTGGTTTTGTTGAATAACATAAAATCAAACGACCAATCCTGTACCATAGGTCATATAAGAAATAATGAAATTTGATTTTAAAAACATATATTATTTGAAATCACAAACAGATGCACAAACCTAATATTATGACACGCCAAGATGGAGATGGACTCTCTATGGTAGGGAAATGCCAACAAAGCAGAAAACCGATGAAGGCGGTGATAATATTATTACATACTATTGATATTGTGTTTAGTACGAATAGTGAACAGATGGTTTGTAATGAAAAGACGCATAAAATTGGCAAATCCTCATTCATCGCTGTAATAACAGCAAAGCCAACATATTTCGGCTGATTGAAATAAGATTAATCTTAATAATGAGTCAAAAATGTGAAATGGTTATGAGTGTACTGTCATACAGTTTAGTGTCAATGCACCAGATTAGCTAAAGTGTTTGGTAGAAGAAGAAGGTAATATTTTACGATGTACTTACTTTTAGTAAGAGCATTCAAGTTGAGAAGATAGTAAATGTAAAAATAAACTCAAATTTTAAAATAAATAAAATAGCGGTGGCATATTTTGAATACAACGTAAAGATTCGCTGACCTACATTAGTAGAGGGCAATGAAAGAAATCAAACATTCAGTAGATATGAATAAAATAAATCGTCTGAAAATGCTTACAAACTGACGTTTGCCTTATCACGGTAAATCAAAGGTTTAACATGGCCTATATACTAAAAACAAAGTGACCGTGCCTGCCTGTCTTCCTAATGAAAATTAGCAGTAAGGCGTAATAGACGACATTTCCTTTGATCTGCTTGTCTTTGCATAGCAATACAAGTGGTTCAAAGTAAACGTGAATTAAAGAGTGATAATTTCCCTAAAGGTACGACGAACAACGTAAGGTCAAATGCGACAAAGGTTAGAATGAAACTGCTGTTTTCGAAATGTCGAAATTAAATGAAGTGTTGTCACTATTGTCATATTTATATATAACACATAGACATATGCCTTTGAACAGTTCTCCGGGGGTAATGTGGTTAATATTGATTATTTCTAGCTAGCTTTAAAGTTCAAAATAATTAATGTGTTTATTCACTTACCTTATGGCTGACGCTGCTGACACTGCCTACGCTGCTGATACTGCCTACGCTGCTGATACTGCCTACGCTGCTGATACTGCCTACGCTGCTGACATTGCATACGCTACTGTCACTGCCTACGCTGCTGACACTGCATACGCTGCTGTCACTGCCTACGCTGCTGACACTGCATACGCTGCTGTCACTGCCTACGCTGCTGCTGTTGACGCTAACGCTGTTGCTGGTCCTTTTCGGTGCTGCCCACTGGTCCTTTTCGCTGTTGCCCACTGGTCCTTTTCGCTGTTGCCCACTGGTCCTTTTCGCTGTTGCCTATTGGTCCTTCTTGCTGCTGATAAGACTTTGATTGGAAATGGGAGGATAATCAAGACTAACTACTCACTCTGAAGTCAAAAATCGACTGAAATTTTCATTTCGTCGTCTCAGAAATGAAAGCATATTTGTGAGTGGAAAGGCTGTACTTGTTGTGCAAAAACTAGCTGCATCCGGATATTGGTTTTTTCAATCTACCAATGATGAAAATGCCTGGATTGCATTTATACCCATAAGGATTCTTGCACACCATAAAATTTCCCTTCTCGAGAGCTTTTTCAAAAGTGCGAAGAAGGTCAAAGAAGATGGAAGGACAAGGACGAGAAAACTGCTGCGGAAACACTTTGCTTGATCTTTTCTGTCCAAGCAGGAACAATACTCTTGATATTGTGGTGGCGGAGCAATTTAATAACAAACACCTGCCCATCTATATGCACACGGGTAAACTGACAGACGAATGGCCTCGCCGTGAGTGACCATGAAAAGACGCATTGTTGGGAGTATTACATCATTCTCGAGTAACCGGCAATAGTCTTTGTGTCATAAATAACAATAAAGAGAGAAGTGATGTGCACTAGATATGATATGGGTCTCGTGGGCCTAACCGCAAACTCGCGCTACCCTCGTTGTGGGTGGGTGGGTTAGTGAAGCTTTAATAGCCGTGGATCGGGCAGATATGTTTATGCGAATCGGCCGCAACAACCTTTCCGGTTATGGTTACTGGGGCGAAAGAGGTCACCGGGGGTTTACTAGTTTGTTGGGGCCCAAGCGTTGTTGGGGCTGAAGAGGTCAACTGGGCTGAAGCATAATTGTTTTCATCTTTTCAACAAGTAAAATGCCAGACGTATTTTTGATACACGAAAATATTTACTTAGAACATGATACCCAAGTGATAATTCTTTCATGGAGAATTTCTTCGGTCAGAAAATGGACCCACGACCTAAGTAGTTGCCATAAATGCATATCTGCTAAAAAACTACAACATTTATTTCTAGCATCCACAATCGAATTAATACATCCTGAAAACATTAACACATCCTGAAAACATCCAATATCAAGCACAACTTTTCGGCTACTGTAGGTTTTTAAATGATTACAGGTTTAGGGGGCATTTTTAATACATGTGAATATCTGGACGATGGTGCTTATTTAATGAATCAAGAACACATTGTTGGTAGCAGCTAATTCATACTAAATTTAACTCCTTGAACATTTATTAATGTTTCAAAAGTTACGTCAACGCTACATGTCTTCGTCGGTTATTAATTTAATTTCCACGTTGGACTAATTGTAAGCATATTTCATATTTGAATATAACTGCGTACGCAAAGGCCTTTTCGCACTTGATCGTATCGTTATTGAATCAAAAACTGAAGTCTTGCAAATACACTAATAGTACGCTTCAGGTATTAGCGAAATCATTTCATTTTCCTAAAACGCAGTGCATATTAATTTACAGGAAAAATCCAATTTACTGAAAGTTAGTTGATTCGAGGAGGGTTTTCATTATTTCTAGATGCTGAAAAATCACTTCCCATAAATAATGTGTCGGGAATTAATTGATTTCATTCACGCAACAACGGCGCCAGCAGTCAAGTTGAGTGGTATTAATGATTTACTACTGAAGCCAGTTTTAAGGGACACATTTTCTGGTTTATATGCCACTAAACGTAAGGTTAAATTGAGGTTTCAGGTATGAATAGTCAGGAACGAATGAAAAGGGAGTAAGTGCATTTATTCTATAAAACGGTTTTATAGAATAGAGTATTTCGGTTCTCCGTGCAGTTTGTTGGTGCAACTTGGAGAAAGCTATTAAGCCCGAAGACGTTTACCATTAATTAATCAGGAACATTATACACCTAGATGTTTAGCATATGGTGCAGCTAATACAATGGAACAGTAGGATTGCAGCGTACGCATTTCTTTGTTCATTTTCGGTGTACATAATGCATATGTATTCTGTATGATGTTGGAAGTCTAACACCGAATTACAAACTAAGAATACTATTCAATGTGAATATGCAGTACCTTTTGTTGACGTTTGTGTTTGCGAATTGATAGGGCTATATCCAAAGGTTTTTCTCGCATCAAGAATACCAAAATTGATACAGCAAAACCCGTCAAAGGGATTACCACCAAGGCACCGATAAAAGATTTGCTCTCATGTCCTGATTCGTTTTTAGTATCATTCGCTCTCATTTTTCCCGTTCGCACTTTCTGAACCACAGAGAAATCAACATATTTTCGCCACCATTCTAGAATCCCAGAATTAGTCAAGTTCTTGATTCTAAATATCTGATCAGGGAAGAGGCGCCCGTACAAACGATAACCTATTGTTGTTTCGTAAATGTTGTCCCTTCCAAGCGACACCGGCTTGCCACTCATGGAGTAGTTTGAGTAGATTGATAATGCCATGTATCTATCCAGTATTGCTGCCGATTTGTAACACCTTTCCAAATGAGGACCAACGATTGGTTCGAAATCAAAGACGCCGTCTCTGCTTTTAACTTGAGGCCAGTCGAGAAAAAGTCTTGAGTTTTCTAAGTAGAGCCATGTCCTATTGGAAACTAGATTTTTCATATGTGAAAGTCTTTTCTTATGATCTCCTCCTGTGATGTAATATAATAACTGGGATATCACCGGTAGCGCTTCATGGTTGTTTACTTGCTGGTAACTTCGGAAGCTGTTGATGTCATAAGTCTTCTGGTTGCACGCACACCCATGACAAACCTTTGCAACAATTAGTTCCATTGGTAGTGTGTATATGCTAAAATTGTTTTCTTGTATTATGTCAAATGAGTCAAATAACTGCAGCGGTGGTGGAATTGTCAGTTTCGTTATATTATCCCCTTTGTATTCGTTGACAAGTACTGTGAAAGCAAGTGGCAATGTTGAGCAAGCGATCCAGCAGTATTCTTTTTGTGAAAAAGCTCCCGACCCTGGTCAAATAATGCTGCAAATATCTCGTACACAATATCAGCGAACCCCACGTCGCGACGATTTAACACCAAACAGCATCTACGGACGAGAATTACGTAAAAATGGTAACATTAACGCATCGGCTGTTGCTGAGCATGTTTGCACTGATGGACATAATCTGGACACTACCAATGTTGCAATTCTTGAAATAGAGCCAAATACATTGAGACGGAAGGTTAAAGAAGGACTATACATTCAACTCGCGGAGGACACAATGAACAAAAATGACGGATTCATTCCGAAGACAGTTTGGACTCACATCCTGAGAAAAAATTTTAAAGCACGTTTTAAAAAAGGACCAAGGAAACCTCCATAAGAACACACCCAATTCTTTGTTATATAAAATTTTTCCATTATCCAATTCCCATTACATTCCAGTGAAGATTTGTAACAAAGTTTGTGATCATTATTATTCGCGTTTCATATTTGGCCCTGATGAACAGTATAGGAATACTCGAAAGCTTGGTCTACTTTCAATAAACAATTTCCACTCTATAATCCCGTGTTTCACCGTTTATTTAGATTTATATTCTCACAGTTTTGCCACCCTTTGTTGTTGTATGTAGTGTCGAAGCAGATATGTCTATCCAGTGACTGATTCGGTTAACGGCAAATACAGAAACTGAGTGGTATTGAAAATACAAATAGGATGAACGTTCACTTGTTCAGCAACATATCGAGCACCCTGACGTCGTCCATGTTGTTATGCAGCGAAATTTATGCCGGCATTTTATACAGGTAACGGTCGACCGTGTGTTTTGTGAACGAATAAGTTGGGTTTGTAGCATGTAGTTGTTCCTGTCAATGAAATATTGGGTAATTTTATTAATATGCAATATGAGACCCACACGCCAAAAAATCTGTTCGCTCGCAAAAGGTCAAACCCCTGCATGCCAAGTTTCTGCTGTTTGATACAATTGATCTCACACCGGCTCAAATAATGTTAAAGAGCCACGCCATCATTCTCATAAGATTCCACATAATGGGAAGCCCTGTATTCCAAGTCTCAGCTGGTCAGCACCATTTCGATAAACTTGAGCTCTAAATTTAACAAAATGTATGGTGTCGGTAATAAAAACCTTGTTTCATTGCAATACCTCATTGCAGTCGATTATGCACCCTTCGGCGTTCGATGTCAGTATTTACGCACACAGCGTCCGTACTGTATCGAACGAAAGGGTACCAGTAAATCACGTTTCACGATTTATGAGAAATCAAAATTATTGGCTTGCAGTATTATTAATACAAGTTGCAGCTTCTGACCATATCGTACACTTTCAAATAAAAAAATACATACTCAATTAATATATTGTCAAGAAAATCTATGAACAAATGCTCCAAAAGTAACAAAATAAATATACTGCGTTCGTGATGCTTAAGTATTACCAATAGATTTTTCTTTTCCGAGTCATTCCTCAACTCAAGTTTGGGATTCTTGAATTCTGCATGACGAAAAGCATTTATTGCAAATGAAAACGGCGCTGTACTAGGTGGTAATGGTATGTCAACCACAATGAAATGAATGACATTAAAGAAGTATCAATTGGACAGCAGATAATCCTAAGTCGGAATCAATAATCCTTAGTTAAGGATAATAAGCTACACAGTTGATCTTTGTTGTTTCGAACTAATAAATAGGAGTAAATAACAAAATGAAATAG